>WEKY01039646.1:1023-57124 GCA_013390045.1 Picathartes gymnocephalus
TGTAAAAGCCAGGCACAGAGTAAAAGAAGAATGCATCATTAGTAGACATCTTTCAAAAGGGATTTCTTGACAAAAGACTCTACCATCTTTTCCCAGGTACATTCATTTATACCTGCTCATGTCCCTTTTCCACAGCCTTCTCCTAGACTTGTTCTTTTTGTTCTCACCCACCTACAGACCCACTCTCATGATCTGTAGTATTTCATATTCTCCATGAACAGCCTTAACTCTGGGCTCCTTTCTCAGTAGGTCTGGCCTTGATCTCTACCAATTTCCAAAGGTTTTTGCCTGCAGTTTCCATGGAGATAGCTTATCACCTTCCTGGGTCTGTGTTTCAGTATCATTGATAAGCCCTCTTTTTCAGTCTTTCATGTTCACCTTTGTCTCTTTTATATATCTTGGTTCAACTTGATTTTTAGATTGAGGCTTCTGATTCCATCTCCAGTTCAATTCTACTTCCCAGTTCTCCTACTTTTTGTCTATCAGTGTGTCTTTACTGCTCTCTTTCCTTGTTTGAACTATTGGCATAAAGTGTGGTGACATGGACACTTCCTTGCAGTGTCCATGTGCAACCAGGCCCCACCTATAAATGAATTTTGTAAGGAACCTCTTTCATTAATTTTGGAGTATACTTGTGGGTTCTGGGGTGATAGAGCATGTGAAGCCTGGCTACTAGGGTGATAAGAAATGCTGAGGTGAAAACATTAGCATGAATTTCTTTGTCAAAATAATTTCTTTCTCTTCACATCTTGTACAAAGCAGTTTTAACAAGTTCAGATTTAGGCTCATGCTTACAGTCTGGAACAACAGATCTCTTGCTAACAAATTTTTTTAACTTGGTTTCATTTTTGGAAGTTGTTACTTTAGGGACTTTCATTAGTCCTTTATATTTCACATCTGCTAGAAACAGATCTCAAATTTCTGTTAGGAATAGATGCTTAAATTCTTACTTGTTTCAGCAAAAAGACAGGAATTAGGAACTATATTCTTCTACTTTATTTAGTCATCAATAATGCCACTCTCTCAGTTTAGGATCTATACTTTTTTTTTTTTTTAATAGAAATGGATAATAATTCAGGGAATCATACAGTTGAAAAAGGGATGTACCATCCAATTGAAAGCTGATTTTTGTAATATAAGGTTGAACAATTTTGGTCAGGTAATATTGCCAAAAGATATGTTTCTGTAAAAGTCTGTTCAATTATTAAGAGGTTTTTATCTTGCTTTTAGGAAGAAGACAGTCACCCCTGCCTCTGTTGTCTTATGCTTTTCTGCTCATATTTTTCTCTTTCTTATTCTGTACTTAAGGCAACTTAGAAGAATTATACTAACAGCAAAAATCTCAAAAGGATATTGTTAAGGTTATTATATAAAGTAACTATTATACTACTCGAGTATTCCAGCACAGTAATAAGTCACTAATACAAAAAAGTTAACCGAATCAGTGGTTTTATTAATATGAGTAAGCATTAGGAGAGAAGTGCACAGAATAAGAATTTATGTATTCCACCGAGGGCTTTAACACAGAGATGTTTTTCTTCAAGAGGAGTAGGTTCTGTAACTGTTTCTAGCAAGTAAGTGACACAACCTTACAGCTATTGGGGTGTAACTGTTCCTAAGACTCAGGTGGAAAAAAGCTGCCTTTCTAATTAATCAATTAAATGGTGAATAATTTGTACGGTGATATGGTAAAAAAATTGTTATACTTTAGAAACACTTTGAGGACTATAAAAAGAAGCTTTCTGTCTCAGAAATTATTTTCAATAAGGTTTGAATTATAAAATATCAAATGCACTAAGGCTTTCAGGTGCCTAAATTCCTATGGGTTTCAAACAGTGGCAAAATAGAAACTGAGGCTGACATTCATCTAGTCTTGTCCTAGGTATCCGTAATAAAAGCATCTGAGCAAGTCTTCTGACATCCCTTTAAATAACCAGTAAGGAAAGCTAGTAATATTTGGTATGCAGAGCTGGTGCCCATCATTCTTCAATTAGAATCATGGAGATTGGGAAGACCCTTCAGAAGTCAAACACTGCTCAGAACAGATACAATTAGATAAGGTGGCTCAAGGCTGTGCACAGATCAGTAAGGACTGAGATTCCACCACCACTCTAAGCAATGCGTTCCCGTATTCCACCACCATAAGGTAATGTTTTTCTAATACCTAATCAGAATTTCTGATGTTTGAACTTGTGCTTTTTGGCTCTCATCCTGCTACTGTGAACCATTGTGAAGAGCCTAGCAGTTGGTTCTTGCTGCAAAGGTACAGAAGGGGTCCTACAGCCAAAGCTCTGACTGTGACACCAGGCACACAGGGACAGTTGTTGACCTGCTAGATGAGACCACTTCTGCTCTAGTCTTTTGCCTCAGTGACAGGCTTGAGCAGACACAACATAGGCCCCTCATGCCTTTTATCCTTGCCCTCAGAGATTTGTGACTGTTCTGAATACGTTTTGCATTACCTGCAGCAGTACCAACAGTGCTCAAATGGAAAAGCAATACAACGGGGAGGCAGACAAGCCTCTGTAGTCCCTCTGCAGCATCCTGGAACTTAGTCCTGGCAAGGCAATGAACCTGAGATGCTAGCTTGGGTTAAGCCACCAGACTGGTGCCTTGGTCCCCATAGGTGGGGGTCTTCAGTAAATATAACTTGCCTCTTCTCTTTTGTGTAGACAAAAGTTTGGGGGGAGTCAGCTCTTATAAACCCCCTTACAGGTTTTGTTTGTCCTCACCAGCAAGCAGGGAAACGAAATTCCTTCATTTCTTTTCTTGATTCAGGCTCTTGCCCAGTCAAGTTTTGTCAAAGATGGCAGTCAACGGAAGCAGCTTTTTCTCCTGTGTGCTGTCACATCAGATGATTTGAAAGGTTATCCCAGGGCTGGCAGAAGATGTATATCCTTCTGAGATAACAGCTAAGGGTCATGCTATTTGCCTAGAGGACATCTCGAATACTTGAATGCTAAGGAAATACTTGGGCAGTGACTCAATAAATCCTGATTCTCCTCTGGAAATTCCTCTTCAAAATTCTTCAGTGAAGATCCTTCACACATTGTGCTCAGTATTAATTCATCCTCTGTATGAGATATCTCTGTTTTCTTCTGAGGAGTGAAGGAAACTAAAATTGTCCTTTGAAGTATATTTGCCCATTCAATTCCCATTAACTCATGATTTAAAAGAATAAAATCTTAAATTTACACTGTCTGTAGTACATCACAAGTTATATACTGTGAGAACGGTAGGGATTTTCAAAGGAGTTGCAAAGTGCAAAATGCTCTAATCTTATTGGTGTTTAATGGATGTTTAACATCAAAAAAATCTGTCAAAACAGGATTTAAATAGACTTGCTTGATTCTATCATGTGTTTGAAGTCATTAAGTTGTTATTAGCATTTCATCACCATAAAGAAAATTTCTTCTAAGATTAAAGGTGATGAAATCCATTATGTTTTGCTGTTAAGTGAGTATTCTCAATTGCACTATATGGGCAATAAATACCAAAACAAGTTTTTTACCTATATTTATGATTACTTATAAAATGGTCTTTGTCAGTCACAGCTCTGTCCTTCTCTTTTTAATTATAAAGTGTTTATAAATTCAGGTATGTTACATATATTGCATGGAAGCATATTTTCCTGAAGGAAAGATATTACTGAGTAGAGATCATACCAGCACAAGCTAAATAAATGAAGCTGTGGTAGTAAGTTCAACTTTATTGAAAAGAAATTGGACATGTATTATGTAAATCGAAAGGTATATTAATGCAACAACTTTTTAATATAAGGTGTTTATTTATTTTTCAATAAAAAACACATGTTTTCTGATCAGCAAGCTCAAGGGAATGCACTTTCCTCTATTTAAAAGAGCTGTAGATAAGGGGAAAAAAAAATCCACACCTCTTAAAAGTAACAGTTATAGTGGCTCAGATTTCAATTAGTGCGAGTAAGAAGTGCCTTGAAAAAACTTAGCTAGTAGCAAATTACTTTTCAAAACTCTCTGAAGCCTCTAAAGATTCAGTTTGGCTGCTCAAGCTTTCTCCTACTTGTAGATGTTATGGTTTTAGGTTGTATGATTGTAGATATTTGTTTCAGTGCTGTTAATGTAGCTTAAATGATTAAACAGAAGTTTAGTTTGGATTTTTACCTCTGTAGATTTCTTCTATTGATGATATATAGAATCAAAGGGGAAAAGGTTCAAGGATGTACAGTAGCCTGTCTCCTCCCACCAGGTTAGAAAACTATTACAACCCACTCTGAAGAAATGAGAATGGAATGCTTAGTCTAACAGCAACTGGAAGGAAAATGTGAGTTTTTTGAAATGTTGCAGTGTCTCAGGATATTGCATGTTAGGATAAGGACCAGGGCTGGCTCATATAATAATTATTTAAATAAACGTTGGAATACATTTGCACAGGTCACAAAGTAGAATATAGAGTGTCTACTAAAAATTCAGGAATAGAGGAATGGAATGAAAAAAAAAATTTCAGCTACTTTGAGATTCTTTAATCAGTAAAACAAAGAAATTATATGCTGTATTATTAGCAAATTAAATAGAATTCTACGTGTCATCATCTCAATAGTTCAAAGTATTTAATAATTTATTAATGAAGCATATAATAACTTAAAAATGCATATAGTCATATTTTACTTTGTGGGGTAATGTACTACATCATAAAAAGCTTTCAAAGAATCCATTATCTATCATGTAATATATGAAAAGCCTGTACATACAATGATCTCCATTGCATACTCTGACAAGTACTAATGTATTTCATGTCAAAAACCACTTCTGAATATCACCTTATGCTGTAGTATATCCTCATAGCTCAAGTAAAAATGGTGTCAAAAATCCACTTAAGAACATTTCAATAATCTGTTCTGACTTTTGAGCCTTCATGATTTAGCCACAGTTTTAAGGATATGTCAACCTATAGCACAGTTCAGTACTTCACAAAGCAGTATGGCTGTCTAGAACCATTTATCTTTTCTTTTATGCAGTCTTATTTAAAACTAACTGCAGTGATTTCTTGTCTAGCATTGAAAATACCAAAGAAATTAGCTCACAAGAATATAGGTCTGAAGGGTAAAGGAAAAGAGTTTGGCTGAAATATATTAGAATTGAGATGTGCCAAGAGAATCAAAAATAAGCTAAAGTATTTATTTTCATGTTAATTAGTGATAGGATGCTTCCCAGACTGAATATTAACTCCAATTAATTTGGGCTATGGGATTAATAGTTTTATTTTTTTCTTTATATGCCATCACAACTCAAAGGTTAATCCATGCTCAGTCAGAACAAACAAATGTCCCCACAGAAATAAGCCTGTTGTAAAGCCTTCTGGAAATTAGTTGTTTAACTTCTGTTTTGCAACCTTACCCATAAGAGTTTCTATAGTAGTGCATTGCTACATTACTGGAAAATGGAATTAGTTTCTAAAGATGTTGGTTTTTTCTCTTGAAAACATTAAAGAATAGCTTTTATGCAATATAAGCAATATCTGAATTAGATTAAATTGTGCATAATTTTCTTTGCAAAACTAGGTAATTGCCTGAATATTGTGTTAGTGTGTGTGTTGTAGGGTGAGATTTGGAATAGAGAGAGGCTGTTACTTCATTTGGAGTCTGTGCTGGAGAGTGGTAGCAAAACACAGAGAAGCAGAGGGGAGAAAAGGGCAGCTGATGCTGCAAAAATCTGTTAAATTGTCATTTAAATTACACAAATGTTTATTATACAGGTGTACCATGGGATTCATAACTGTTATACAAATCGCACAAAGAAACTGTGATATTAGGATTTATACAGTATCTAGTAATTTCAATTTAAAACAAGCGCCATATTGGATTAAAACCTGCCATTTACAAAATCTTTTGACCTGGACAAAAAAGGGATTGAGGGTCAGCTAGGAAGTCAATTTAATAATAACCCTATTCGTTATTCCAGCTCTGCTAAATGTTCTACATAGTAAATGTGCCAGGCTGGGGAAATACCCTCACCTATTAGTTTCTTTCTGGAGATATGCAAATCCAAAACGGCACTGAAAAATTTAAAAAAAAAATAAAAAATTAAAAATGGGGGAATGTGAGGTTTTTGGCAGTTTTGTTGTTGAATTATTTTTTCTAAATTTTATTGTAAAACTATCTAAAACATGAATGTTTAACAAGAATTGTCTATGATTACGAATTATAACAACTTCTTTAACAGCAGAAGGTATGAACTTGTGTTTCACACCCTTCTACCCACAGATTCATCACTGTCATGATCACTACCAAGTGTCTCAGTGCTGAAACTCCTACACAGTCAGATGATAAATCTTCTGTCTTTCACCAATTGGAAGTTTCCCCCTAGATTTGGCCTTATAAGATAGAAACCAAACAGAATTCAGCTCTGAACCAGTGATCATATTAGTCTCCAGGACAGTGGCATTGTTTCAATGGCAGCTAGAAACATGCATGTGTGTACTTTGAGAAAAGGAAAATAAGCTTCATGAAATGATTATGTTTCACTTGCCTTAACTGCAGACAGATTATCTTGAGTCCAGTCACTGCTGGTTCCTTTAAGACTGGACAAGTACATAATTAACAGTAAAAATTTGACTGTTCAGTTACCAGATGGTGGGTGAATGATACTGGAAATGTGAAAGGATGTGCAGTGTTGTTTGTGTGTGAAAGCTGATGGCTGGAGATGGAGGAGAGCAGGATGAAGGAAAAAAGTGCAAGATAATAGATATTTCAGAGAAGACACAGGGTGTTTTACTGGATTAAGCCAGCACCAGATTGCAGTGGAGGGCAGGAGTGTGAGTTGTGTACATACAGAGGTTTATACTGTCAATTACTACAATGCCAAAGCAAATAGACTCCATCACGTGATTTTGCAGCTGAACTCTTGTCTGTTGAGAGGACATCAATACTATCCTGTATGCTGTGATGCTATCTTTATGATAAATCAAAGTCATAATAAAATTGCATTCATCACATCTCTTGAGCTATTTGTGTGTTTACTGTGCAGTCATGGACATTCCTCAGAGTTGTTTTTAGTAGCGAAAAATCTCTCTAATACCACAGAAACAAATGCACACGTTCTTTAGCAAAATAGTAAGTTTGCCATGAAAGGTTTTTGTCTTTTTACTATGAGTGTGATTTTCTTCTTCCTAAACTAGACTATCACCCTGAGCTCTTCATTGCTATTTTATGTAGATCTCTCATGTTATGAAAGACATGCTTGGGGATGTGTAGATTATATGGCTGGCCTCATACTTGGCCATAAGTCAGTAACAAATTTTAATTTGCCTTATTGACATTGGTTTTGTCATATAATACAAAAAAAATGACTGTTAATAATGTGTGATGTTTAAGTTTTTACTGGTCTTTGTCTTAAATAACATTTAAATCAGTACCTGTTCTGATGTCCCTGTCTTTATCACTAATTTATTTAAGAAAGGACAATGTCAAAATATAGCCATTATTGCCTTATGATATATCTTTCAGGTGTGTGTTGGTTTAAAAGATGGCAAGTTTCATAACACTGAAATAAACTTCAGTGTTAACTTTTTCAAGTTCCCTTTAAGCTTTCCTTTTAGTGCTTCTTATGTGTCACAAAATGTTAACATGATTAACCAGACTGAACATTTATCTGATTTGCAGAGTAGTTTCATCCAGTGAAATTGGGAAAACCAAAAGCCCAAGTTTTCGTGGAAAATTAAGGATGTTTATTAACTGATGAAAATAGTAGGAAAATGGGTTTGAGAGCTAAAACAAAATAGCTTATCACAACTATTTCTCCAGGAGATATGTGGAAAGTAGAGGGCATTGATATCAAACTGACATCAGTAGAATTAAATAGCTAACTTAAAACCCTTTGTCAGCAGTGGTGACTATTCTATCCAACTAATGTCTATAATAATTCTATCCTAATGAATACAGAAACAAATAATTATTAGCATTGTGTATTTCTGCAAGGCCTTGTGTATCCAAAATAGTATACATGGAAAGAGAACTGGGAATACTGCACTCTAAATGTGCAGTTAATATAAGGTTTCTTTAAGTAAGAGAGTTGCACAGATCATTTGGCCCAAGAATGTAATTCAAAGCTAGGGTGCCTTGAAAGTGTGAGTTATTTCTGTCTTATTGAAGCCCAACAAAGGAGAAGTAGCACAAGCCTGGAAATGGATCATCAAGAAAAAGAAATTACATATTCAAATATTTGAAAAGTGTTTCAGTTTGAGACAAAAAGGGAGAAATCCAAAGGCAAGAGGTATATATAATCAATGAAAAATATTTCTAGCCTTAACTAAGACTTTAGAAAACACCTATCTTTTAATCTAAAAAATGATTTAATATATCAGATATTCACTGCTACCAGATACATCTTCCTGGTGTTGATTATCTCATGCTACTTGGGTTTGTGCTGTATGCCCTAGGCTGACGGGAGGAACAGGTAGATAATATGAATTTTGTTCCTGTCAGGTTAGAGATTATTTTTAAGTGAAGCACAACTTAATTTTATGGACAGTTTGCTGAAATTTATTTTACACCTTGGTAAAGCAATTTATAATTCTGATGAACTATGAAATATTTGATTATTTTATATTACCATTTTTCATTTGTTTAAATGAGAGTTCCGTTAGCATTTTACAGCACTGAGAGAGAAAATTTTGTCTTGGACTGGACATGTTAGTTGCTAGTCACAGAATATATGTACTGTCTTCTGAAACAGGTACCTGGTAAATTGTGAGAGGCAAGATAGGAACAGATGGAGTTGAATGACACAAAAATGTTAAATATTATAAAAAATTAGATAAGGTTATAGTTACCAGGAAAAGAAATAGCTTTAAGATTTAATTCACATGACAGTTTCTGAACAGACAATACATTTGATACATATTTTCATTAAAAGAATGTTATAAATAATTTTGTTTTTTAACAAAAAATTGGATTTATGTGATAGACAAAGAACTATAAGATCTCCTTGTGTATGTTTACCAAGCTGTGGTATGGAGTCTGAATTTGAGATCCCAGGCCATGGTTCAGATTATTGCATTATTTTAGTCTCCAAACAAAGGTTGTTAGCCCTGCTTTTCAGTCCTGTTGTTTGTGTCTTCAAGACACAATGATGGCCTCACATACCATCACTATTGTGGCTTTTCTGTTCTCCTCTATTTTCAGTAGAGTATTTCAGACAGTTCTGTGCTATTTACAGTTCCTATCTGCTGTGGTCACACAAGGACCCAAGCAACAATAGACCTGGCCAGGCAGTTTCTTAAAGTGAAGTAAATAATACTTGTACATCTAAGATCCATACTACTGAAGCCAGAAAGACATTGCATATTTGATGAACATGTAGTGAAAGGAAGATGATGAATACAAAACATAGTTAATGAATTGTTATACTGTGAGATTTATTCTAAAAGAAGATGGGGGTCATGCTCTTTGTTTCCAAAAACTTTAAACTTTTATTAAAGACAGCTAGGCAAAAAAACAGGCTCACTTTTTTCCTTGTAATGCAGCCAGTGCATTTCCAAGAGCTACAGGGTACAAAGCTTTTGTTCCTATTATGGTGTGTTTTAACTTGCTCTTGTGTACACCTAGTCTTTAACTTTCAGTATTTCTGTTTATTTTTCTCAGAATACTGACAGTGAACAGAGACATCTGTTCATTAAAAATAAAGATACAAATGTTTAAAATTAAACTTATCTTCTTAAAAAAAGTTCTATTGAATGTATAAGTTTCTTGCAGCAGGAAGTTAAGCTCTGTGATTGCATTCTTATGGCTCACGGTTAGTTATTTAGCTGTTAGTCTACGGAATGTATTCCCTTGCTGCCTCTGTATGGCATGAGAAGTTTCAGTGTATAATAGTATCATAAATAACTTTCTTGTCAGACACAAAAATAAAATTAAAACTTGCCTAGTTAAAGTGAAATGTAGCATCAGAAATCTTGCCCTCCAGGTAGGTGGTCTTTCTAGTGAAGAAATATAAAAAAATTAACCCTACACAGTTATAACCAGCATAACCTTTTTCCTGGTAATTGCTATGCTTTCCAACTGTGCTGTCTAGGTCTAACTTGTCTTTCATATCAGTCACATTACTCCTTCGGTTCCATGATCTCCACTATGGTTTCTTTTTAAAGAAAATAGTGAAGAAAGAAAATCTAAGGTGTAAAAAAAAGGTGCCTTCCCTCTTCTATTCCATTTTTGACCATTTTCCACAGCAGTTCATAATCTCTTACTTCCTAAGAAACTTCTCTCTGATCTATTGTTCTTCCTCAGTTTGTCGTTGGTCAATGACTTCTACATCATCAAAGCAGACATTGTTATCCTGCTGTTAAATGACTGTAGAGCTGGATAACAACCTTTGCAATGTTTATTTGGCATCAAACAGGATGGGAGGGTTGGACGACTGCCATAGTACAAATGTCACAGGTCTTTCTGATAGCGGAAGACCAACGCTGCTGCTTGCCTTGACTTAGTGAACCCAAGTGCTTCCTTGCTTCTGGACTCATCGGTTTGCCTTGTAAACAAAATCTTCATCTCCTATTTCTTCTCAATGAAGAAATTCTGAGATATTGTACAGGAAATGGGGCCAAGCTTAAGTAACTCTGAGAACAGCTTTTATATAATTTATGTGTCAGAGTGGGAAATGTAAGAGTTGCTGGGTGCCTTGAGCAAGTTTTTTTCCAATGTAATCAACGAATCGATGTCTTAAAGCAAAAAAAAAAAAAAAGAGGAGAAAACAAGGACACAAAACTTTTTCTTACTCTTTGACAGTGTAATGTTTTCAATCAGAAGAGATATCAGTGAAGAATCACTCTCAAAAGTCTAAGATAAATGATGAATCATTTGCCTCACATTAGGTTCTTAAAAGCTCATTATTCTGTCATCCATGCTGACTCTATAAACTGCCAAGAAGTCTAAAGTTTTAAGCCATTTTACTCTAAATTTGCCTTCTGATAAGTTGTGAGACCTTCAGAAATGTAAACATAAGGAAAATTTTCTTTGAATAACAGAAAACTCAGTGTGTGTTCAAAGTGAAAATTAACTTTTACAAACTATTTGACAACTATTTAAGGTGAACCTGTTTACATACATTTAATTTTTAAAAGATGTCCCATTTAACTTGTGCTTTTATAGGAAACAGGCATTGTAAACAGTGTTAACTTGTACTGTCTGATAAGATACAGCCCCCAAAATTGTTTATATTAAGCAAGCCCTTGCTATAATTGCATGGATAATCCTAATTCTTGATTCACTGTACTTTAAGCATAAAATTACTGATTTTCCTTAAAATCGTAGCCTTTCACTGTGAAATTTTGCATGCTTTCATATGTACTTAGAATTCTCTTTACATTTTTGCATGTATTTTTAAAAATACATGTCTGTACAAAATTTGTGAGAAAGAAGGCTCATAGCAGTGTTTCTCAAATCAAAACATAGCTACCTAGGGAACAAGTGCTAACTTGATTTTTTTTGTGCCAGGAAACAAAGAAAAAACCCAAAAGCCTAAATTATCCGCTCATAAAAATGGCCACCCTCTCATTGTTTGCTGTCGGAACGCAACCAATTTGCCTTCTGAAAAAGGGTCAACTTTGTTTGCTGTCATGCTGACAACGGTGCCATGATCAAGCAAACACTAGAGGAAGTTGGAGACAGGATGTGGGAAGCAGGTAGCTGGTACAGTTTGAGGAACTTGCTAGGTAATGTAATTGTTATTTACATTCCACTGTATTTATTTCAGAAATGAGCTATATCAGTGTCTATGTATAAATTAATCAGTTTTAGGCCATTTCCCTTGAAGGTCACAGTTTACAGCCCTGGAGTATGTGCTTAACGAAACAGTCCATCATTAAAATTATTCTGTGTGTATGTTTATTTTAAGATTCTTTTAAGGAGTACAAGAATTTTTGATTGCTGTCTAGGTTAATTCTGCATGATAAGTCTCAGCTAAATGCTATGGACAATGAAAAAAAGTGATGTGTCTTACTTCTGTTCTGACAAGTCAAAAAGAAAGTTTTATCTTTTCAGCATACAATGTCTCTTCTTCTGCACGTCTCTGTTGGGTTTACATGTCCCAGTTTTGGTAGTGGAGGGCATACAGGAGTGGCTTCTGTGGGAAGCTGCCAGAAGCTTCCTCCATGTCTAGCAGAGCCAAGGTCTGCTGACTCCTAGACAAAAATTTTGCTGACCAAGCCTGGGCCAACCAGAAACAATGGTAACGCCTCTGGGATAACATATTAAAGAAACAAAATTTAAAATTATTGTGCAGATGTAATTGCAGCCAGGGAGGAGTGAAATGAGAATATGTGAGAGGAACAGCCCACGTCAGCAAAGAAGGAGGGGCAGGAAGTGTTTCAGGCAACAGAGCTGAGATTCCCCTGCAGCCCATGGTGCAGACCATGGTGAGGCAGCTGTGTCCCTGCAGCCCATGGAGATCCACAGGGATGCAGAGATCCACCTGCGGCCTGGGGAGGATTCCACACCAGATGCCTGAGAGGAGGTTGTGACCCTGTGGGAGACCAGAGATGGGAAGGGTCCTGACAGCGACCTGCAGGCCCACGGAGAAAGAAGACTACACAGTAGCAGGTTTCCTGGTAGGACCTGTGACCCTGTCCCATGCTGGGGGTCCCATGCTGGAGCAGGCTGTCCTTGACGGACTGGACTCCATGGAAGAGTGACCCTCATTGCAGTGTTTTGTGGATAACTGTTGCTTGTGGGTAGGACTTGCATTGGAGCAGTTCCTGTAGGACCATCTCCCATGGGAGAGACCCCAAACTGGAGCAGAGGAAAGACTCTGCTGCATTGCTAGTGGGAAGCCTTCATGAGAGCTCTACCATCACCTGCTCGTATTCACTTGCTGAGCCTTCACAGGCTGTCATGGGCTGATGCAAAAGACAGCACGGTTGCCAACTCACAGATAGCCAAGTGTTGTGGTTTCATCCCAGCCAGAAAACAAGCTCCACACAGCATCTTGGTCACTCCCCCACCAGTAGGACTGGGGAGAAAATTGGGAGGGGAAAAGACAGGAAACTCATGAGTTCAGATAAAGACAGTTTAATATGGATAATGAAAGCTGCGCACATAGGCAAAGTAAAACAAGGAATGAATTCGCAGCTTCCCATGGGCAGGCAGGTGTTCAGCCATCTCAGGAGGGAAGAGTACCATCACACATAATGCTTACTTGGGAAGACAAACTCCATCACTCCAAACATTCCCTCACTTCTTTCTTCTTCCTCCATTTTATGTACTGAGCATAATGTCATATGGAATGGAATTTCCCTTTGGTCACCTGGGGTCAGCTGTCCTGGCTGTGTCTCCTTCCATGCACACCCAACTTCCTTGCCAGTATGGCCATATGAAAAGCAGAAAAGGCCTTGACTAGATGTGTAAACATCGCTCAGCTTACACAAATAACAAAAACATCTTTATATTATCAAAACTGTGTTCAGAAAAACACAGCCCCATAGCAGCCACTGTGAACAAAATTAACTCTATCCCAGCCAAAGCCAGCACGCCAAGCTTGTTTAACAACTTGTGAGTAAGGAAATCTGAACACTGCCCTAAAGCAGAAGAAGCAACACATGCTGATCTGGGGCACTCCTTTGTTTTTTGTTGTTGAGCCTGCACAGGATATGCGCTGTAGATGGATTGCAATTTTTAAACAATGCTGTCTGTCTCTCCATCTTCTTCCCCTGCTTCATGTTGTCTCTGTAACTAAACCTATTAAAAAGGGCTATTAGCATGTGTAGATTTTCTATTTGTTATTTGTATATATATATACACAGGTATCTGTGCTGCTTTTAATCTACCTAAATAGTTTCTTCCTGAGAGAAAACTACTTATCTGTTTTAATCCGCAGACTGCGAGGCATTTTAATATTACAGATGAAAAGTTTTGTAAAGACAACTGAAAAATGTTGTTACTTAAAGGCAAGGGTCACTCAAATATGTTCAAAAAGTGGGATAACTTGTAGTTGTGGGGTTTATTGATTAGAGCCATGCTGGTAATAGACAGTATCGGGTAATAAATATATAGAGCAGATTAGAGGAACAGTGTGCAGCCTCCACATTATTTTTGCCTAGGTGCATGTTCATTGTAAATGTGGACATACTAAGTTTTTTAAATGTTTGAACTTAGTAAAGAAAGATTTTCTCTGGCTGCCATAAGATGAAGTGAAATTGAAATAATTATCAAAGAAGATTCCATTCCAACTGGCCAGTTATAAATATTATATACTTAAATATAAATCTAAAATAAAAAACTAAATGCACTTTCATTTTATTTGCAAATCTTGGTTGGAGGTCTATTCTGTATTACCTGGACACAGTAATGGAACTAGCATCACAGTATCATTAAAAGACTCGTTCTAATTTTGTCTTGCTGAAAAAAGTGATTAAGAGAGGCTCAATTGATCTGAAAGAAAGTAAATCTTGCCTTTAAAACCTAAGTGGAAGTCAGACTCATCTGAATCTATTTGTACAGTGCTTTTCAAGTCTTGATAAATTATTTTTCCTACAATGCTTCCTGACATTATTCTTCTTTATAGAAGGCACAGCGTTATATCATTAAAACATCAGCTCCTGCTGGGAGATGCATTCGATGCCTTGGAATGCTGTAAGAAATAGGTGGTTTTTAAAAGCTGGTTTTAGTCAGTTATTTACTAAGTAAGAATATATTTAGGTGTCAATAGCAATTAGCCATTGAAGATTTTTTTCTTTTAATTAAAGCTCACACTTTAAAATACTAAATCAAGACAAGTTGTTCTGAAGAGGAACACTTTGTCCCTCACATTTCCTACTAGGCACAGATATTTTCAGGACTCTCCAAACAGTAGGACATCTTTCTTCTAATCTGTTCACTTCATGCACTCTGATATCAAAACACCACGTGTAGGCTATGAACCAAACTGATGCTGTGACACTACAATTACTAGGCTTTTGTAAATTTTAGGTATAGACCTGATCTTATTTATTTATTTTAAAAATATGGTTTTTTCTTATTTACAGGGAGCATATGTAAATAAAATAGGTATCAAGGCATTGTTTCAGCTGTAAATTAGGAAAACTAATTCACTAAGCCATTGTTGCCTGTAATTAAATACATATTTGAACAGTAATGGAATTTCAAAATTTACCCAGTAGAACATAAAGGACTTTTTGTCATGTAAATACAGTTAGGGAAGCAAAGGAAGAAAATTTGTCTATGTAATTTTTAAATGGAAATATGAAAATAAAAAGAGAAAATCTAGAGACTACTTTCTCAGTAGAGTCCTAGGAGTCAAGGAGATGTCAATAACAGAGGACTTGTACCACCATAAGGAATTTACCTATTTACACACAGAACACCCAGAATTTTCAGCTGAGAAATGCAACAAAAAGTCTTGAATCTTTCAACTGGGACACTAGGACTTTTTGAAATCACTGTCCTCAGACCAGTCTAATCTGAAAGAGAGAACAAAATGTCTTTCCAGCAAAGGTTAATGAAAATTTGTCACTGACTTTTTAAAAATGAGGTCTGCTTCTCAATTGTAAAAACAATAATTGCTTTCTTTTTAGAAAGTTTGATTATCTTTTCAGTGGAATATTATTATAACAGAAATTGCTTTTAAACTTTTTGCCTTACACTTCATCAATCTACCTCTCACATCAGGAACAAAAATTTGAAATTGGTAGCAACTAGATTCTAGATACAAATTCCAATTGGTAGAAACTAGATTTCCCTTTGTATAAAATAGAAAGCCAGAAGAGCAAAGAAGTAAAATAAGCTGACAAAAACCTCAGCACTTCAAGTAGTGGAAAGGTAAAAGCAAATAAGCGTATTGAGGAAACATGTGTATAACACAGAATTAAATTTCTCCCTTTAGAACTAAGGAATTGAGATTGGCCTTGTACTGCGTATTGAATATCAAGGTGCAAGTATGGCTGAGGAATGAAAAAGAACTAAAGGTGACTTGGGAAAAAAGAAGTAAACACATTAATATAATGGACTGTTCAAAGCTGAGATAAAGTAGATGCAAATGAGCATATCATCTGCTTTTAAACCAGAGAAAACCAAAGTAGTATAATCAACTTTTATTCTATAGAAAATAAACAAATTTTCCATCTCATTCTTAAAAGCATGGATTTGTAATTTTCTAAGTATATTTAAGGTTAGTAAGTATTGTTTCTCTAGGAACCCTTATTATCTGTGTAAAACACCTCAGTCACACTCTGACACATATAACTTGAGTAAAACTGTCAAAAATTTTGCAAAAAAGTAGCAACAAGTTTTATAATATCCCTCATTTTCTAAACCTTACCTTTATTTATGACAGTAAATGCATGTATTTATCAAATTGGCAGACACTGGAAGTACTTTAAAAGAATATTCTCTCTCATATTTTATGATAGCTTCAAAGTGATCTGTAATAGCTGGATGTGCAGTTAGTCAAATGAACAATAATAGACTCACTGCTGCAATGTATCTGCAGGGAAGAAGCAGAAAATCGGTGTGAATGTGTTAATCACTATAAGGAATTCGAACATTGAATTTTATATTTTGAAGGCTGATTATAAGAAAGCAATGAATGTGCCACTGTATTTCTTGCTTTTTCCTCTGGGAGTATAAGAATTGGGGGCTGTTTGTTTAGTAATAGTAGTATCAACTGTATACATTCTTGGTCTAAATTACATATTATTTTTGTGTTGCCTTATCACTGAGAGTCAGATGGGAAGAAAGGAATTTTGAGAATATGGGTTTTTTTCATCATGCTGGAGATAGTCACTTTATTTTTACTTTTTTAATTCATCCCACTGGATTGAACTCTAGAAACAAAAGCAATCTCAATTCTAATGTAACTTTATAGTTTCATTTTTAGTTTCAAAGTAAGGTGGATAGGTGGAAGGGCAATTACATGCACATGTCCACAGATGGCTGTTCAGTCCTTTTATTAAAGTGTTAAAAATATTAGATATTTGTATGTTAGCTGCATTTATTTAATGTTGTTTTGGGGGTTTTTGTGATTTTGTTTTGTTTTGTTTTGTTTTGGGGTTTTTTTTGTTTATTTCTTTTTTGTTTGTTTGTTTGTTTTAAATATTGTATTAAAGTATTATGAAAGGATATAGAAAATTTTTAAAAATTTAATGAATCAAAATCACTGAATAAATATGAGGAATTAAGAACAAAACCACATAACATTTTGCCAGTGTAATGTTTAAAAGCCCATAGAACTTCAAAGTTGGCTGATATCAAACTAGAAGGATCATTGAAAAGCAAAACAAGCTGGTATTTTCTGTAAAACCTTTGAAATTTGTCAGTTGTATTAAACATGGAGTTTCTCTAATTTAGACCTGATTTAAGGGGAATATAGGTTTAAATCTAGAAATTGTTTGGATGTGTCTGTACTTCATAATGGAATGCACTATAAAGATAACTAAGTTATTGCTGGCCCAAGCTGGTTTATGTGCATGATTCAGTGAGCGCTACGCAAAGATACTGGTTAAATCTGGAAATTAGACCATCAAACCAGACTAAGTATTTTCACAGAGCCTTATCTGATATAATATTTTCCTTTTGTTACAAGAAAAACAAGAGGATTCTAGACTACCATTGACAAAGTATTTTTAATATGGAAGAGAAAACAGCATTAACATTCTAGCTAACTTAAGAAAAGTGATCAAAAAGTCTTGCCTTCCTAAGGTATGATACCATTTCAGGGTGTGTTTTAAATTCCCGTGCAAAAGGCTTGGAGCAAGAGCTTGAATTCAGAACTCATACAGTGGCGCATTGTTTTAATCCTCCAGAGGCTGGACATTCTTGGATGTGTGTCAGTCTTTTAGAAAGCATTGTAAAGTAGAAATGCAAGCAGTTACTTTCCATAGATTGTCCTGGTTCCAGAACAAGAAGGGTAGACATTGGTCCATAGAAAATAGCTCGGTAGTACTGTTATACTGAAACCTTCAGAATATGAAATTGGAGGAACCGAATGACATGAAATCCAACAGTGTTTAAATACTGAGGAATGGGTAAGTTTCCTATTATAAAGAGACAGCTGCGTACATGTGGAAAGATCTCCATGTGTCTAGAAATAACACCTTTTTACCTTTATTTTGTAAAGAAAAGCACTGTGCAAGGCAGTGATCAGACTTCACTTGAATAAGTCAGACCATCCTTTCTGAAGGAGGGAAGCAGTAATTGCCTAAAAGCAGTGAGACAGCCTGTTTGTGAAGATTTAAGCAATGGTGGATTTAAGAAAAGACCAAAGAGCTATCAAAACACTGACTGAGAGAGAAGCTGAGTGCTTTCCCTAAACCTGTGGTGAAAGAGAGTCTAATACTGAAAATGCTAAATAGCTATTAAAACGAAAAGCTGTTGGAACAAAATGGTATAAACTACTGATTATTGGAGTTGGGTTGGAAGTGTAATGAGAAAGAAGGAGGTTTTGAAATAGCCATCATAACAGAGCAAGTAACGTATGTAAGAAAATTAAACTTAAATGCAGATAACAAAAGAATTCAGTGATGTGGTGATATTACAAGACTGGACTGTGACCCATTACATCTTCTTATCTGTTATAAAAGCTCTTTCATGTTGTGTGTAGTATTTGTTGTTTAGCTTGATTTGAGTATCCCACAAAATGATGGGGCACTTAAAATTTAGGCCTCTGTAGCCTCAATATTAAACAGCTATGTGATGTAGCTCTTGCTGACATTGCCAGAGATAAGTCTAGATATCCTTTCACCACTTTGCTAGCCTCACCATTTATTTAGATCTCATGCTAGTCAAGCCCGTGGAAATATGCCTTATAGGTTACTCTCTCAGGTATGGCTTTCCAACATCATAATTTCTTTCATCATTAATCATTTCTAGACAGATTCAATGAACTTGATTGAAGCTTATGGAGTTTAAATGAGACCTATCCTAAGTAACTTCATAAGATTGTGAATGTTTCACTTTAACTGATTTTTTTAAAGCTTTGTCCATTAGACAAATAAAGATACAGTATTATATGTACTGATATCCTTTTTCATCATAGTTATTGAAAAGTAACCAAATAAAAATACTATATAAAGCAACTGCATGAGGGAAGATTTAGGCAATTCAAATGTTTAAGTAATGTAGAATATAAATCTCATTTAATAAAATTGAAACTGGAATTAAGATCCAGAAGCTGTCAAATTTATGTTTTCCTTCTGAACCGTGTTATGTTTCCAAAACAGGGATGCATGTTTACCTCTCAAATGTTGACAAGTAAATAACTCATTTAAGTTCTTCTACTGTAATGGCCAGAACAATCTAAAGACTGGAACAGTTCTAGGTTCTATTAGGGCTCCAAGTGGTCCTGAAATGAATTTTACTTGACAAAAAAAATTGTATATATATTCTAGACTTAACAAAATCATTATTTTCTGTAGCTGGAAGGCACATAGTTATTATTAAAGATTGAAAACACTTTGTTAAAATCTAAATCTGCCACTGTTAAAATGGCAACTTTTACTGTAGTACTTTTTGTTTCCATTTGTTTCCTTAAATATGTGTTTATATTATCCTAGTGGCTAGATATCTCAATTGTCAGAAAAGATTCTTGTTTCTTCACCTCTTAACTAGAACCAAGAAAATATGAGTGTCTGACAAAATAAACCAGTTCAAAAGATGAAAAAAAACACTTAAGGAATAAAATAGAGAGAGAAACATCTGTAAAAAATCCAGTTCTCTGTTTATAATTTTCATTGTTAAATTACATTGTAAAAATGACATAATTCAATCCATGGTAAACTTGTTCAGAGAATTTAAACATTAGCTAACTGAGAGGATTTTTCAGATTTGATAGATTTATCAAGGAAAGTAAAAGCTATGTTGACTGAATAATCAAATGAAACTGGGGGACTTTAAAGGAAAAGCTTATTTTGCTGCTAATCAGGGGCATCGTTCTGTCAAATTAGCATACTTCAGCTAGCAGGTCTCTGGTCTTTATAACATGTGACAGATGATTTGTAACAGAAATGAGTACTGTATACTTACAGTTATGCTTTCTTTAATGGTACATGTTTTAAGCTAAAGAAATCTAGAGAGCAAGACAATTTTTTTTTTTAATTGCTAGGAAAAATTATAATGACTCATGCAAAATGTCAGAAATAAGTATTCAGTAATGTAATATATGCTGGTGAAGAATATTCTCTCATTAAAAGACAGCACCCTCTGGATCCAATTCCATGGAACTTCAAAACTTTGTGTTTTCTGAAGTAACTTTAGGCAATATTGAGAGAAGCACCCCCATACAGTTCAAAGGAACTTTGCTTATACACTTTAGACTCTGTGAAACTAAAATAATCCATTTATCTTACACTCAGAAACAAACAAAAATGTTGTTACCAGATTTCTTATACTTACGGGACATTACTGATAGTCTTTATTTATTTGTTTCTTGACACAAAGCAGGAAAAAATTTGTTTGGGCATAGTTTTCTAGCAAGATGAGTCTACTACGTGTATCTTGTGATTGAAAACTTCCTTTAGAAAAAGTTATTTAGTTTGCTGTTTCCTAAAATGGAACAGTACAAGTGCATGCTGGGTTAACCTTCATTGAATATCAAACTCCCATCTGGTCACCCGTCTTCCCTCCTCAACAGGACAGGAGGAGAAAGTATGGCAAAAATGCTTCTGAGTCAAGATAAAATCAGTGCTCAGAGTTTACAGAATAAATGCATTGGCTAATGGACTGACTAGTAGGAGTAAGTCAGGCAAAGCAGGAAATCTGGTCAGTGTTAAGGCATTCATGATGATCTGAACTGGATGCAGAGCAACCACGAGGCTTTGGCAAGCCTGCAGCTACCTCCGAGCATTTCCACAAGCCAGTGAGCTGGGAGGCTGCTTAATATTTTGGTTAGGATGTTGCCTTACTGAGACCCCATATAAGTAAATTTTATTAGCTCTTGCTTTTTATCATGTCTCCAGACTGTGTTCCCAAGGCTTTGACTTTGATCTTGCAAATGTCTTGATGGCCACCATTTCAACTCTAAAACCAGCTGGGCAGTATGTAGAGAAACTGGAGATAACAGGCTGAAGATATGGTTAGGCCATATCGATTTTTTTCAGCCTTCTGCTATTGGATGGGAGTGCTGAGAGATTGAACCATATAAGTGTTAGAAGCTTTCAAAATAAACTTTCAAGCAGTCAAACTGCATAACTCTTTAAAATACCTGTACATTTGCATTATGTGAACTAAACCCACTGAATTAAATCAGGATTGTATTCTCACTCAGGAAAGAGATGCTAAAGCTGAGACACTTTTTGGAAGTAACACAGACTGTTGGACAGTGGAACACTGTCTGTTAGTGTAATGCTTTTTTCCAAAATTAATCTTTGAAGTGCATGTCAGATAATGATTTTCCAGAAGCAATCCCCAACTACTTCAGTAGTATTACTTATGACTGAGGTACAGTCCATGTTTTGTAGATAATAGAATTTATTTATCTGTGGGTTTACTCTCAGTTTGTCTAAGTTAGAACCCTAAAACTTCAATGGCACATTTCCTGTAGTTTAGGTGTTATTCACCAGAAATAATTCTTCTGTCTGTAGGACATTTTCACAATTAAATCAAAGACACTAGGCCTAGAAGAGGTAATGTTTTATTACACTCGTCCCCCAAAATAATAAAAGAATTCTTTCTAAGCTTTAAAGCCTAATTTTAAACAGGAAAGACTGATCATTACTGCAAGTAAGAACCCAAAAAGTATTACTTGCTAATAAAATCATTCCCAAGTAAAAGCTGGGAGATATATGGAAAAAGTGACTCCAGAAAACCCATTCCAAAGAGATTAGGCTATCACAGGCAAAGGTTTTAAAATAATTAAGATATTATGCAATATTGTGGATAAATAATTTTGTGGAATGCCATCCACAAAAATTCGGGTTCTGTACCAGAATAATACTGTCTAGGAGCAAAATCCATCTTTTATTACTGAGATTTTTAAATACTTTAATCTATTAAAAATACCCTGTTAATCTTAATCCACCAAGAAATGTTATAGAAACACAAGTGGGCTAATTTGTTATTACAGATTTTTTCATACCTCTACTTTTTGAAAGAGCTGGCTACTTCTTCCATGTGATGTTTTCTATAATTTTATTCTCTACTAGGGTATCTAAAAAAGAGCTGGAAGTGCAAATGACTGGAAGTTTTCCTCATCTGTTAAGTTGCTATCCTCTTACCATCTTGCTCTTATTTTTGAGCATATATCATACCCTTTTCTATAAATACCTTATATTACTTAGCGGATCTATAAATGTCTTATGGAAAGCATCATGCCAAAAGATACTTGGCACATTCTCTGGACTTTATATATGGAAATGACCTGAATAATGTGACCAAAATACAATCAGAATGCAAAGCTTTCATTCTTTGTGACTTGACTATTAAAAGTGATAAAAACTGCATAAATTGAAGAAATTAATTAAAAAGTTTTCTGACGTGATGTTTGTGTGTCTTGATGTAAAAGGTTGTTTTTCAAAATAAATACATGAAATACCAGGGAAGTCTTCTGGTCATGAATATGTGGGTTTTTTTGGCACATGTATGAATTACATATGATAAATCAAAGGTAAAGACTGCAAAACTTTCCTTGGAAAACTGATCTTCCACACATTCTGTAATGAAACGGTAGCAATTATATTTCTTTTGAGTCACTGAAATCTTTACATGTGCATTGGAGTCAGGATTTCTGGAAATTAATTTTCTGAAGAAAGCTTTTATACAGGTAGAACATAACTCAATAATAGAATCATTTAATCTCACTGTACTATTTTAAGTAGACAAAACACTCATTGATTTATGCTAGTCTGAATGATGACAATATTATTAGTCAGTGTTGCTGGTAGGTGTTAAGTCCTCCAACAAAGCATCTTGATATATCTAACCTGACTATATAAGGCAGGTGTTGATTAGGGTTGCTGAGGGCTCTTCAGCCTCATTCTGTACGAACTTTTGATGTGAATGATAAAATGGAAAGGTTTAGAACTGAATTTGGCTCTGAGAGCACGACAGAATAGGATATATCAATATAACAATATGCAAGCTGAAATAATGGGAAATATCCACAGGAAATTTTCATAGGGCCTTTGATCATAGGTACTAGAAAGTTAATTTTTAGGTATGACAATATCTCAGTGCACTTTATCAGCTTATTAAATGCTTGGATATAGATATGACTTGTGCTTGTCTAGTAATGCACTGATTTCTCACCGTGGTTCTGAGTATTACACATTTGAGTTAAGTAGGCTTTTGTTAAAACAAAATCTAGTATCTTATTCATGAATGCATTAAAAATATTAAATGGACAGTGTCTTAAACGAAGTCTCTTACTACTCAGAGGTGTTGCAAAGATGACTTCTTAAATTCAATAGGAATTTCCTGTTTCATTCATATTCTGCATGCAGCAGAAATAATCAGACCTGTCCCTGCCTATTCCCAGGTATAAAGGTAAGTGAGTAAAACCTGTCTATATTCAACCCTCAAAAATATTTCTGATTTTCCTTAGCTTCATCCTGGAATAATGGATGTTTGTTCACTCAGATTTTGACAGAGATCTAAATACAGCTCAAGATTGACTAAATTAGTCTGTGACTCATCATGCTGGAGTAAAATTAAATTAATAGCAGGTTTCAGCCATATCAGCCTATAAGAAGGATGACTTTGGGCAGTTCTTCAGTGTTAAAAGAGTAGAATTCTAATCTGTAAAGAAACATGGTGTGATATTTATTATTTTTTTAAGATTATTTTTTACTTAATCTAAATTTATTTTGATTCTCTTTCTTAATCTATATCAGGATATGTAATACTACATTTACCTTTTAGAGATGTTATGAATGTTTTAATTAAAAATATTAGAGAAATACTTTGAAAGCCTTGGTAGGTATGAAGTATCAGCTGTTTGGGGTTTTGTTTTAATGGAAATCCTGTAACTAAAAGAAGATAAATAGGAAAATTTTCCAGAGATATCTGGTAAAAAGATATGATATTTAATATCTTCTAAAGATGAACTGCTTTAGAAGCTAAAGGAAGCTGTGAGCCAGAGTAATTAGAAGTGGATTTAAGTTTTCATGGTCAAATCAGAGAGATGGGCAAACTCCAGCCCTGTGAAGTTTAACAAAGGAAAGTGCCATATTTTGCACCTGCAATGGGTCAGCCTTGGTTGTGTGTTTAGAGGCTGGGGAATGAGATGCTGGAAAGCAGTGCCATGGAAAGGGACCTGGGGGTCCTAGCTGATGGCAAGTTGAGCATGAGTCAGCAGTGCCCTGGCAGCCAGGAGGGCCAAGCCTGTCCTGGGAGGCATCAGGCACAGCATCGCCAGCCGGGCAAGGGAGGGGATTGTCCTGCTCTGCTCTGCACTGGGGCCGCCTCACCTCGAGTGCTGGGGGCTGGTTTGGTGCCACAGTGTAAGAAAGACATTAAGCTATTAGAGAGTGTCCAAAGGAGGGCAATGAGAATGGTAAAAGGCCAAGAGGGGAAGCCGTAGGAGGAGTGACTAAGGGCACTTTGCCTGTTCAGCCTGGAGAAGAGGAGACCAAGGGGAGACTTCATTGTGGCTGTCAACATCCTCATTAGGGGAAGCAAAGGGGCAGGCACCCATCTCTTCACTCTTGTGATCAGGCACAGGACTCCAGGAAGGAATGTGAAGCTAAGTCCAGGGAGGTTTATGTTGGATATTAGGAAAAGGTCCTTCACTCAGAGGGGGAAGGGTGGTTGGGCACTGCAAGAGGCTCCCCAGGGCAGTGGTCACAGCATCAACCCTGACAGAGCTCAAGAAGTGTTTGGACAATGCTCTCAGGCATATGGTGTGACTGTTGGGATGTCCTGTGTAGAGCCAGGAGTTGGATTAATGATCCTTGTAGGCCCCTTCCAACTTGGCTTATTCTATGATTCTATGTTTCTATGATAGAAGAATTTAGATTTTTCATATTAGCAAATACTATCTTAAGATCTACATTATATTTAAAGATGAATCATGGAATCATATAATGGTTTGCTTTGGAAAGAGCCTTAAAGGTCATCTAGTTCCAAACCCCCTGCCATAGGACTTTCACTAGACCAGGTGGTTCAAAGACCCATCCAATCTGGCCTTTAACACTTCCAGGGATGGGTCATCCACAGCTTTTCTGGACAACCTAGTGTCTCATCATTGTAACAGTGAAGAATTTTTTCCTGACATTTAATTTAAACCTGCCCTCTGACAATTCAAACACATTTCTTCTTGATTTATCACTACATGCACTTGCAAAAAGTCCCTCTCCAGCTCTCTTGTAACCCCCTTTAGGTACTGGAAAGCTGTTCTAAGTTCTTCCTGGGGCCTTCTCTTCTCCAGGCTGAAAAATCCCAGCTCTCCTAGCCTGCCTTCATAGGAAAGGTGCTGCAGCTATCTGATCATGTTTGTGCCCCTCCTCTGGCCTACCACCAACAGGCCAATGCCCTTCTTGTGCTGTGGACCCCGGAGTCAGATGCAGCACTCCAGCAGAAGTCTCATGAAAACAGAGTAGAAGGGGAAAATCCCTTCCTCGCCCTGCTGGCCATGCTGATTTTGATGGAGCCCAGGACATGATTAGCTTTCTGGGCTGCAAACACACATTTCCAGCTCATGCTGAGCTTCTCATCAAGCAGCACCTCCAAGGCCTTCTAAGAAGGCTGCTCTCAATGAGATCAAGTATGAATCTGCATTATCTCCTGCTGAGTTGCTTTTTTTCTGCAGTGGTATTCCATGCCTCCAAATATTTATTCAATACTTCTGAAAGACCTTTAAGAACTGCAAGATTCACTAGACTAAGTATGACTGGGGTAGCTTCATGCTGAACTATGATTTAAGTAAACCTTTGTTCATAAAGTAATTAATTACCATTTGGACACTTTCCTTTGGCTCTGTTTTGAAAAGTAGTGCAGAATGAGTTTTTATTCTACTGTTGTCACTGTTCCAACCATTTGCTTATTTTTCCCGTTTTAGAAACTGACATAGCCCAGCTTCTGAGATGGTATCAAGAGGATGAAATTACACTACACCCTTACAGATCAGTATTGGAAAGCCACTTGTGTTCAAGATGCACTTGATTTCAGTATTATGAAGACTAGGATTTCTTGTTATTCCCACCTCTTTGCTAAAGCTCTTCTGTGTAGTGCACTTTCAAGAGCCATAACTGTTTGTATTGCATCTGTTCGCTTTTAAGAGGATCCTATGGTGCGATTGCCAAAGGCAGGAAATGGGAAGGCTGAACGGGCATCT
Source organism: Picathartes gymnocephalus (assembly GCA_013390045.1). Lineage (NCBI taxonomy): Eukaryota > Metazoa > Chordata > Aves > Passeriformes > Picathartidae > Picathartes > Picathartes gymnocephalus. The sequence goes on from WEKY01039646.1 coordinate 27,249, forward strand.
AACACTAGGCTCTGTAGTAACTTGAGACATTAGTATTAAGTGTGGTGGCTCTTTCTAGGTTACAAATTACAAAGGAAAAAGCTAGATTTGGCTTGGAAGCCAGTTAGTAGAACCCAAGGAGTCCCTGTATTCTCTTGTAGTTTACCACCACCATGGTATTTGGCAGTAAAAGGTCTCTTCCATTTTTGGCACTTCCCAGTTCCAAGAATTGTCAAATGATGTCGTTGTAATCAGTGAGGATTATCAGAGAAATAGATTTTTTTAACTGGCATCAGTGACTAATCCAGACAAAACAGATTCAGGTAGAAATTGTGTCTATGTTTAGAAGAAGCCTAGCAAAGTAACAATCAATGTGAAGATTCAAGATCAAATAGAAGCTTGGATTATAACTCCAAAAGTTGAAAATTACACCAAATCATGGAAAGAAATAAAAAGACCCTTTGACCGGGATGTTAATTGCAATAATTTACATACAAGAATGTGTAAAAAGATCTGCATTTGAGTACTAAGCCACAACATACATACCGTAGGCAGGAATCTATGCCCAATAGAATTGAGAAAGAATGGAAGAATCAGGCATTTGTAAGAAGAAAATGTAAGACTTAAAGTTTACAATGTATAGCCCCAGGAAATATGCTTTATCAACAGTCTTTAGTGGAACTTTGTGCAGAAGAAACATTGCTAAGGTCTAGGTTGCCAGGTCATCTGCTCTCAGCTAGAGATATTTGCCTATAGTGCCTAAACCAATATGAGACCAGTGTTGGGATTGGAAATAGCATAGTTAAATGGAATAAAACCCCAAACAAAACAGAAGTAATTCCAGAAACATACATCCTTAGAATGTCTAGTCCAAACAGCTCAGTCCTGGCATGCTTAGATTAGACGTGCCCTAAATCTGAGCTATTGCCATTTTGCCAGGACAAGAAGTAAAAATGATAACAATAATAACAATAGTAATAAAAGAATCTGATTTATCACTTAGAAAAGTGTTAAGAAAATGTTAGACATCCTTTCAGAGGAATGTATAGCAGAATATGAACCAGGTTTCGGAGATAAGTATATAGATGACCGTATTTGCACTTTACTAGAGGACAATTTACTAGGTTGTTGACATGTGCTTCTAAATAGATAGATAGCTATAAATCTGGATTGTGCAATTTATTACAATCTAAATAGTGTTGGCTTTTTTGCTTCCAGATTTAAATGTCTTGAGTTTAGTAAAAATTCTTTTCATGCTGTAAAAATATTTTCAAAATGTATGGAAATCCAAGTCATCAGTATGGGTTTTATCCTGTTCTTGCTTACACTTTACAAAAGCTTTCCAACTAAATTATAGTGGGAGTTGGATTTTGGGGGTTTGAAAAAACTGTAGCAGCTGTTTGATATAATATTGTAATATTTTCCCAAAGTCTTCTTGTGTTTTTTTTGGAAGAAGTTCCAAGCAGAAAGTTCCAAGCAGGTAGGTCAGTCAATCAGTGGTTTTTTCAACAGCCTTGTTAGGATAAAAAGTGTCCTACACAATTTGATTTTTTGTTAGAATCAGAAAAAAATGGATAGTGATTTCCCCTCTGGTGTTTTTAATATACTTATATGAACAGACTTGCGTTGTGATATAAATTATGAAACTGTTCTGTGTACTTCTTGTGCTACAAGAATGAATGTCATCATGATGTAAACAGAACATCTTCCATTCAGGAGGTAAAGCTGAAAAAATTGTTCCTGGAACGTAGTATTTTGGGTGATATCATAGAAAACTATTTTAGTTCTTTTATTACAAACATTATATTGTACTGTCCTGAGAATACCTTAGCTTTTTGGAATATATTTTTTATAGAAAGTAGAGCTACCCAGATTTTATTTACTATACTTTTACTATAGAGAGGAAAACTATAATGGACTATAATGGTCATTCTTCTAATCTTCATCTCCTATATGGTTGAACTTTCAAGCTGCAACTCGAAAAAAACCCTAGTCCCCCAAGGCTTTTTACACTAAATACAGCTATTAATAAATAAGTAATGTGAATAAAAGTAATTTTTTGAATAAATAAAAGGAATAAGAAGCTGGTAAAAGCTATATAATATGAACATTAGTGGGAGGACAATTGTTTTTATTGACACAAAGGAACAGAAAAAACACCCTGTGAAAGGAAAAAAAAAAAAAAGTACCAGGAGTCACTAAAATTGGAAACTGAAGTCAAGCTACAATAGCTGAGGACTGTAACAGACTCAAATGATATATGGAGTGGATGCTAGTCAGAATTCACAGATAACCCTTTAGCAGGAGTACATTCTGAAAATGTTATTCATCCAAAATAAACTTCTTAGGAGTCATAGTAATCGTGCTTCACCTTATACCTAGAGCTGCATTTTGGCAGAAAGGCTAGTCCAACATTCACTAGAGGTAGAGATTAGAGACTGTACTCATAGAGATATTTTCATCTTCAGTGATATGGGAAATTCTAGAGGCACATGAAAAAGTATCAAGCTGACAGATGAAATACCTTTGGTAAAGGAGTGGCTAAGGAATCTGAAGTCCTCTTCTTTGGGAGAGGACTGTGCAGGATACCCTGTAACTCTAAAGTAACAGGCTGATAATTTTCACATATGCAGCCTCTAGCAAATGCAATGGGGAGGAAAAAACCACAGAGACGAAGCCAGAATGTCAACATTTTGCTCCTGTCTAATTTATTTTACCAGGTTCTAGGTAGTGAAAATAAGTTAATCACTTATGTGCTTCAGTACTGGAAATGAATAAGTGACTTGCACAGTGAACATTGTGTGGATTTGTAGAGAGGTAGTGGTGTGAACTAGGCAGCTGCAAGTTATAGCTGAAGGTTAAAGCTGAGACTCACTGGCACTGTTCTTTTAATCCCACATGTCAAAAGGAAAAGTGTTCACAACCATACTACTTCTCTTATTTCTCTTAAGCTAAAAGCTCCTTCGCTTTTCATGAACTGCAGCATTCTTGATTTTGTAAAGCATGTGCCACAGTCTTCAAAATACTGAGATTGTTTTTAATACTTTATCCTTTTTATCCCTTTTTAAAATTCTTTATTTTGTCACTTTGATATATGCCAGTTACTGATACAGGAAAAAAAAAAATCATTAAATCATGCAATCCTAAAGTAACGCGGTTTATTAGAAAGGTCTTCTGAGCTGCAATGCCAGTGTTAATGCAATGCATACACTAAATCAAAATGGATCTGGGTGTCATTAAAGGATTCCAACATTTACATCTCACGTAGGGCAATGGACTGTTCTTTACAAAGTGTAATAGGAAAAGGTTTAGTAAAAGACAATACTTGGCTAACCTAAGAGAAGAGCACATGCAAAAGTCATAGCTTTTGACAGAACAAACATTATAAATTAAAAATCTGAGAAGTCATCCTGAAACCACATACACATGAAAGGAACATGAACCAAAAAAATATTATCAGAGGAACCTATGCATTAACCACAAAAACTGCCCAAGAGGGGATGTAAGAGTACTTCTCCTCAGCATCTTAAATGGTCTGCTACCTGTAATATACTTTCAAATATTTACTCCTTTATTCAGAGCATTGGTACTGAAAAACCTCTAAACAACAACAACAAGAAGAACCCATTCCAAAACAGCTCTCAAAAACCAGACCACATTTTTTTCCACTGTACTATAAAAACAAATTTCTTTGGACCCTGATATTATCTTGTAATTCTACCAGATGGAAATGAAAATGAACTGGCAAAGGTAATAGTCACAGAAGAGATCAATTAGTTTAAGAGATGTCATAGAATATTACAACTATCCAGCATCCTCGAGTTAAACAGACTTTTCAGAATGAATTATATTTATCTCAAATAGTTTCATCTAATCAGAAAGAAATATCAGAGATTTATATGATGTGTGATATGCTCACTAATGAGAAGTGTAACCAGGATTATGTTCTAATGCTAAGAAGAGTGGTTATTGAACCTGGAGAAGTTTTGTGCTGTAGAAACCAAAATTGTTGCAAGTGATATCAGCTGAAAATCGATTTGAGATCAATTCTGAACTTGAAAAATAAAATACGTTGAATATAGATTTTTGAATAATAGATCCTTTGGGTACACTTACTGATTTACTTTTTTTGCTCACCTAATTAAAGTAAGTGTATTGAATTACATGAATCTATAATTAGTTTATTGGATTTTTAGGAAACATGCAATCAAAACTGAAAACAAAATCATGTAGTGTAAAATACCTTATTTGTCTTCTTTATCCCCTTCATATTCAATGTCACTTTTGCATCTGTCACCTGCATTGTACCACCTGTGAGGTTTCAATTAATTTTCCTATGTTTATGCTAAAGTGTTGACATTCATCTGCTGAAATATTTATCAATTGACTGGTACAAATGTGCCTGCTAAAGTCTATATGAGAGATGAGCAAGAGTTCTGCACAAAAAAAACCATATGTGTGGACATCCATGCAGAACAAAATATTGTTATGTGATTAAATGGAGAATTTAATAACATTTTTACTAAATTAAAACTATCTTATTTTTCAAAGAACTATGGGATGAGAAACAGTTATCAAACCAACTTTCCTTAACTACCCCTTAGCAAAAGTTTCACAGGCTTTGTGGGACTTCATAACAAAACCAGCTTGTAGAGCTACAATAAAAATAAATCTATGGTGCATCCAATATATCTAGACAGAAAATATGACCTAATTTTCTGTACTACTTGACAGTGATTAATACATGAAACTCCTTGGAAAGCAATCACAGGGCGTGCTATCAAACTGAAAAGATGTACAGAGTGAAAAGCACATAGAGCCCTGAGGTACAAAATGTTGAGAAGGATGAAGCCCTCTTTCTTCTCTTGGAGATTGGGACCTCCAGCTTCAACTTTCAGTCAGCAAAATAAAACGGGTCACAAAAGAATACGGAAGGGAGATGGAGCACCAGATTATGTGAATTTTATTTAAAACAGTTAATTTGGGTCTCTGTCCACAGTGCAAAGGAGGCAACATTTTGTGTTGAGAGGTTTTAGACATGAAGCAATGGAGAGCATTTTGCCTTGTTTGTGAAGTGAAAATGCTGGAACATCAATTTGGGTGTGTGCTACTTCTTTTCATGAAGTAGGAACAAAATTCAACAGATAGGGGTCAGAGAATTGGAGTTAAAGTTCTCCTACAAATTTATTCATGCAGATGTGACCTGTGAAAAACACAGGTAGCAGTCTGGAACCAGTAAATCCAGAAAAACTGGCCAGATACACTCTTACATACTAAAAGCAGGAATATCACATGATTTAAGAGCTTTTATTTAGAAAAATAAACCAAAGCAAGTCAAAGCAAACCAAACAAAAAACTACAAACAAACAAACTAAAACCCCAAACAAACAAAAAACCCCAAACACCCAAAAACAAGCAAACAAACAAAAACCCACAAAAAAACCAAACCAAACAAAAAAAAAAAAAAAAAAAACCCATAAAACCAAAAAAAAACCCCACCAAACTCATAATAATACCACAGTTGTCTTTTTTGCTGCCCTGTGTGTCTGAAGTACTTCATTACAGTAATTCTGAGCAGTGAATGGCACCTAGTGTCAGCAGTAGAAATCTGTCCTCTCATGATTTCTGGCCAGTGTCAGGTGTGCAAAGGGAACATAATCTTCTATTTGTAACCCTCGGTCTGCTTTTTATACTTCAGTCAGAGCTGTCCTACTCTGTCTTGGAGACATCCTCTTCAACTTCTGTGTGCTATAGCAATCACCTGCAGCTATAGAAAAAAGCAGACTGGAAGCAACTACTAATCTGAACTCTGTGTCCCTTTTGAGAGAGCTCTAAGTGAGAAAAGTTAAGCTAGTTGCAAGTTTGAGGTATTTTTATGGCCAAAGTTTTGCTTAACTCTTATTTGAGCATGTGCATCTGGGGGCAGAGTACAGAAGATCAAGGAGAGCAAGACTACTCCTAAGGTTCTTACAGTAAGCAGCTTAGAATTTCAAAGAGAAAGTTTGGAGGAGCTAGGTTTTATTAATCCTCTCCCACTGTGCTTCTTCAGACAAGTGAGCTGAGAAAGGCACAGGATGCACCCTTAAGTCTTCAAAAGGAAGTGCTCTTTCCTCCATCCCATACTTCACATAAGGCTCCTGCTTTGAGGGCAGCCCGGCAATACTCATGAGAATGTGCTTTCACTCTTTATAAGAAAGAGATCATTGACACAATGGGTGTAAAAATTTTTAGCTTAAACCCATTGATAAGCATGAAGAAGTAGAGGTCACTTTTGAAGATTAGAAGCAGTTTGATTGTTAAGTGCTTCCTTCAATTAGTCTAATCTTCTTTTTCTTTAGACCGTGTTGGAATATTCTGGATAATAAAGTTTAACATCTTGTTTGTCAGCTGGCCTTCACAGAAACCTTCTCTTTGCAGCTTTGCTAACCATGGGCAAACCAAATAGTACTTGTTGGATAAGTATAGGAGAACGTTACCTAAGAGCTGCATTTAACAAGTATTTGGAAAAGGAACTCTTGATAATCATATTGAAATGAGAAGGATTCTAAGATGAAGGACATAGAATAGCAGTATCTCTGGAATAAATATTAAAAGGACAAATATAATTATACAAACTAGATTGCATTGCTTGGTAGATAGGAAATACTATTCTGTCTGTGATTAAGTAGGCAGGTACCAAATATATATATGAGAAGGCTTGAATTATCTAGATTTTCAAAACAGCCCAAGTTCTTTCCTCTGGCAGACTTTCATCCATCATTTAACCAAGTAGAACTGTGTGATTTATTATTTATTTGGAGTGGATTTATACATTTTACTGTGTTCATGAGATTTTGTTTGGTTGCTAACAGACCTGAACAGCAGATTATCTATGAATATCCATGAATATAAGGAATAATTAGAATCAATTTAAAAAGTAAAAGACCCCAACGAGTGGGCACAAATTCAAATGAAGTCATAACATTTCTGGATCATCATTTACTTAATTAAGTGCACTATTTTTCCCTTTCTGTGGGGAAAAAATCCAGTCTATCCATATACATGATATTCAAAAAGTTTGTTTGTTTATTTGTTTGTTTGTGGGGTTTTGGTTGCAAGCAAACTACTAAACTATAATTTTCTGCTTTGATCAGTAGAAGATCCTTAAAACTTCAGTACTGATTACTAGACTGGACTTTGCAGACCCTGGAAGAAATAAGTTGCAGGTGATGTCATAGGTATAAGCACTCAAGTCTCATTATTACATCTTCATTTTAGCACCATTTTCTGATTTTGCAGGCTAAGAGCATTTAATGCAATCAGTGATCTTCTGTGATTTAAAGAAAGAGAAAACTTAGTATCTTGACAGTTCACGTTGTAGTACTGGTGTCACACAAGACAAATTAGAGTTTTGAGGGCAAGGAATTTAAAGAAAAAATACCTAATTCAGTATTTTTTTTAGCTTCAAATTTCAAATTCTCAAACATATTATTACAATTAAGGACTTCTTTTACATTAGATATCTGTAGTTGTATGTTACCCCAGTTATGCATATGGGGAAATGGGTGTGAATAAAATTTGATAAAATAACAAAAAGATTGTTTTTAATATATTTTCTCTGGACTATGTTGTCTGCAGAATGAGATGCAGTGGAACTCCCAAATATAAAGTTATATAATTAAAAAAGTTTTACAGACTGTATTTACAAAATATAAATGTGAATACTTAACAAAAATCAAACTAAACCAAACCAAACCAACTCTGAATAGGAAGATAATCAGATGTTTAGTAGAACAGTAGTTTGTACTATGAAATTGTTTCCCAAAAAATGCAATAAATACTAGGGAATGTTGAGTAAGAAAATTGAGCGCTCTGTGTATCCTGCTTGTGATTGCAATGGAAATATTCTGATTTTTTTGTGCCTGTGCTTAAAATAACTGTATTGAAAATTTAGAAGGTACAGAGAAGAGGTATTAGTTAAAAAGAAAAAAAAAAACAACTTGGTGAGCTCAGACTGCCTTTTTTTTTTTTTTCTTCTGAGAGAGAACTGCACAGTGGTTGATCTACAGGTAGCTCAGTGTGAACTGATCTTTTAGATAGAAATAAAATATTATGAATGCCCAAGGTTGGAAGTTAGACTAAGAGAGAGTAGAAGTGAACTATAAATATGATGAGCACATTTTAACTGTGAATCATTGATTAAGTATGATTTTGGTGGATTCCCCACCATTGGAATTCTATAATTGAAGTTGGGATATTCCTCTGCTATATAGTATTTAGTCCAAAGAGAAATTACTTTTGATTTATTTCTGTTAAACTCTTCTGTTTATCTGCATACTAGAAAAGTATTAACAGTCTCTTACACATCTAGAGTGAAAGACAGCATCTGAAACAGTACCAGGAATTAATTATTCAGCCCAATTAGGCTTAAATAAATTCATATAAATATCTATAATTAATATAGCTGTTTAATTAGTGTGATTTTCTTGTCCTATATTGTTCTGGACAGATTTTCTATCTTATGCTGGTTCTAAGAACTGAGCAAAAGAATAAAATAGTCAAAGTTTCCTGTGCCAACTTTTCAAATCCTTTCAAAAATTTATAGGAACAAAGCAGACTGGTGTTCATTGTCTAAAAGAAAACCCTTTATGCAGATAATGGTCATGTGTAAGTTTAGTCACATTTGCTTTGACCTTTCGGTGCAAAAAACTGTCAAAACAGACACAGAGAACAAAGCTTTTAGGTGGACTATTTTATGTTAAAAGCTCTATTAGAGTGATTCTCAAGTGCATTTTTAAGAAGAAAAATTAAATTACAAAAGAGCTTTCTGATAAGAAAAAATTATTGTGCTGGGTCTTCTGAAGAAATTTGAGTGGATTATTTTGAAAAACTGCCCAATTTCAAAGAAGTCGTTATCACAGTGGGAAAGGCTATAACTTGTAACTATAATAATATCTCTACAGGCATGATAAATGTATCTGTGATTGGACCAGTTGGGATTTCATGTTCTGAAGCATTATGAATTTGTCAGTTCTGTTCAATTGTTTCCAGCAAAGTGACTCCATCATATTGTTCGTATTATTTGAAAGAAAAAAAAAATATAAAAATCAAAATGAAAGGGTTTAAAATTAGATTGTGTTCTGACTCCAGGCAATCAGTCCTTGTCCAGAATCATTTTCCTATCTGTTGATAGATTCTTGCTGTAATATTCACAATCCATTTGTGACTAGTCACAGCCCATTAGCCATCTGTTCTCCTATTAAGCAACTTTCTTTTTATAATGTAAGTATTTAATTTTAATAAACTCTATCTGCTAAGCATTTATCTTACACATAATAAGGAACTGTTTTAAACAAGGTTACTGGGCCATAAAAAAGTAATAATTTTTAAAATGTACTTCCTTGGATATAGAAGGGAAAGACACTATTGGACTAGCTTAAAAATTTGAAAGAATTTAAAATACAGATTATTGTAAATAAGTACTAGTTCTTTAAAACGTGATATGAACAACAAGTTTTGCATGCTGAAACATTTGCTTAACTTGCCAGCTGTAACTTTGATTTTATATATTGCACCATGCAGCAAAGGTAAGATCCACTAACAGCAATGTTTACAAAACACTTCAAATATGACATATAGATGGCTAGTGTGTTTTTAAAAATCCATTTACTTGTCTTGCTTGTTTATGACAGTTTGACAAATATAATGAAAAGTATCGCCCAACAGCTATGGAATTATATCTATGAAGTTTAAAAAACATAGTAGAAAATAACAGATTTAAGATTGTCATAGTGAACTTCAGTTTCAAAATGTACATATGAGCATGTGATAATTTCTAATTACCAAATCATAATTAATTTCTGACTTATTTCTGAATGAGATAGTACTCCAACAGAAATTCACAGTGTCAGCCTGTAAGAATATGGAGGAACACTTGGGCTTCTAGTACTTGAATTTTACAGCAGCAATTGAATTACCAGTTTTTGTGGGAGTGTTGTTACTGGGGGGGAGAGTAGGGAGTGGGTTTGTTTGGTTTCATTTGTGTTTTTATTTGGTTTTCTGGTTGGTTTTTTGTTTGTTTGTGTTTTTTGGGGTTTTTTTGGGTTTTTTTTGGTTGGTTTGTTTGTTTTTAATTGGGTTTTTTTTGCTGGTTTTTTTGGGTATTTTTGTGGCATACTGTGTGTCTTGGGTTACAGTGTAAGGTGTTACCAAAGTGTGTATTCTACCACCATCTTCATTATCTTCTGATGAGCTGTTAAAATGGGTGGAGAAGTGTTTCTTTATCTGTGCCATGACTCAGCTGTGATTACTCCCTCCGGGGAAGCAGCAGCCACCCTGAGGGGGCCATCTCTGCTAATGGGCCATCAAGGACTCCCTAGAACGACTCATAGAATTACATCACTCCTCTGTGACATTCCCCACCCTGGACGAGGTACCAAACATTCCTGACTGTAGATAATCTGAGACTTGGGACACCAGGATCCCACCATTGGATACCCAGAGGACAATAGCTTTCGGCAACCACCACTGGACCTCCAGAGAAGGACCAGACCTTTCTACAGGATCACCGCTTCCACAAGATCACGTTCATCCCTCCAACAGGACTGCTAACGCCACCCTGACCAGCAGGGTGTAAGGTTGTATTCTGATTTGGTCACTTTAAGACTGTGGTGCTGTACTATTGCCCTTATTGTAATTGTCCTATTAAATTGTAGCTCTGACTTTTAATCTTTTGAAGGTATTTTTGTGCGGATAATTCCTCCTGCTCGTTAGTCCTGAAACCAGAACACTGTGTTTTTTAAATTGAGTTATATAGGTTAATAATAGAACACACTAGGGCTATGAAGACTAGAGATCCTACCTGTGATTTGGAATTTCAGAATTTCAGCAAATAGTTTGTAGGCAACTCTATCTTATTTGTCGCAGCCTTTTTTTTTTTTTTTTTACAATACGGAAGTCTTAATCTTCTTACCAGTCATCTTGGAAAAAACACTGGTTATCCTACTCTTCAATTCTCTAGTGTTTTGGTTTCTCTTCTCACTTTGTTTCTTGGCTTTTCATTTCTTTCACTTAGGTGAAAGATGTTCCCCTGCAGCTTCCACTGCAGTTGGTCTGGTTAGCATAAATCCGAATATTGCTCTCACTCCAGGAAAATGTTTTATTTCCTATTTTCAATGTAGCAGGAAATTGGAGGTCTATAGAGATAATGCTGTTATTGTGTTATGTATAAAATAATAAAGTTTAGACTAAGAAGATGTACTTTAAAGATAAACAATTTGGTTTAAGTAAAACAGTGTCTAAAAGGATTGTTGTAGCAAGACAGAAGGATCTTTCTTGTAGAAAGGACCATGGAAACGATGGCATTCTTATTCCCTAGAAATGTTCTGAACATGCATATATTTTTAAAATTTTCTCTTGAAATCGAAGAAAAACTTTCTGTGGGGTGCAAATACAGAAGACTCTGAATTTAAAAATGAAAATATGACCGTATGGTTTTAAATATTTGGACATATCTAGAAAAAGAAGCTACTATAGCAAAATTTCCTGAATAAATGAAATTTGTTCCACTCTCTTTGTGACATGGAACCTATCCTTCTATAACTTCTGAATTTATGTATCCAGTCTGGATGGAATTGACCAAGGAATAAAGGTCTTGAAGGCTAAGTTCCTGCACATTTTATTGAAGTAAAGGGCTGTCAGGAAAGAGAAGCTTTGACAAAAGTACTGCTGAAGGAGCTTAGTGCTTTATCCTGGTTTCAATTGCAATAGAGTTAATTTTCTTCTTCCAAGCTGGTACAGTGCTGTGTTTTGGATTTAGTATGAAAATAATGTTGATAACACATTACTGCTCAGCAACAACTAAAACATCCATCTACCTAAATTAAGGATTTTTCAGCATCTCATGCTCTGCCAGTGAGGACGTGTGCAAGCAACTGACCTGAACATTCCATAGCATGGGACACCATGCCCAAAATATAAACTGTGGGGAGTTACCTGGAAGGGGCTGATCTTTGCTTGGCACCAAGTTGGACGTTGGTCAATGGGTGGTGAGCACTTGTATTGTGCATTGCTTGTTATTATTAGTATTGCCATTATATTTTACCTTATTTCCCTTATTGAACTCTTCTAATCTCAACCCACAAAAGTTACTTTTTTACCCTCATTCTCCCCCATCCCACCAGGGTAGGGGAGGAGGGATGTGCAGAGAAGTGAGCTTAGTAAATGAAAACTTATTACACAAGAAGTTTACTAAAAATTAAATAGTATGGAAAATTAACTGTATGCCTGTCCTGGTTTGAAGGACAAGTATGTGCTGAGGAAGGCAGTAGCCTCCCTTGGAATGGAGAATGTGAACCCCTTCCCTCCGAATTATTGTAATTTTGAAATTAAGGGGCTTTCAGGCGAGGATATAGGAATAGGAATAACAGTTCTTTACTAGTATTTATAATAAAGTGAACAAAAGAACCCCCCAACACTTATGGCATTAACAACAAAAGAGAAACAAGAACCTGGTCCCAGCCCTCTCTGGGCCTGCAGGTGGTTTCCCCTTGGGTGCAGTGATGGTCACAGCCGGCAGGGGGCGCTGTGGCGCGAGCTCCAGCAGACATGGGGCACGGCCGGGAGGGGAAGGGGTGGAGGACAGGCAGGCTTTGCTTCAGGAACGCTGTCGATCCCGGCNCCGGCTCGGCAGAAGAAACAGCTCCACGTGAAAAGGGTCCAGCAGCATCAGCAGCAGAGACTCTTCTCTCCCCCAAAAAGGCAGAGCAGCTTCTCCTGTTCCCCTCCGGAGCGCAACTTCAGCTGTCCTGGTGCTGCCTTTTATCCGCTCCTCTCCTCTGGGGCTTGGCCACAATCCTTTGTTTTTCTTAAGTATCCAGTACTTAACAACTCAGTGGAAAAAAATTCTATACAAAAGGAAAGAAAAAAAAAGAAAACCTAACCCCCAACAATGCCACAGAGGAAGTCAACCTTCATTTGTTTGTGGTTTGTGGAATTATGAAATTGATTCCATTCAATTTTTTTGCTTGTTACTATTGCCAGTTGCGGTGCCTTCAGAAAGCACAGAAATTGGATGGAATTTGAAGGAACTATGCTCTCAGCTGCAAGACTGTTTAATGGTTTAGAGTCTTTAGCTTCTTAAATTTCATCTAGTGTAAAACTGACTTTTCAGAACAAAATCCCTGTCATTTAATGCTGAATTTCATTTTTTTAAGCTCCTATAGGGTTTCAGCAGTGAGGCATTGGTGTAGTCTGATTTAAAGGTTTCATGGCAGCCAGAGGATTGTGAATTAACAATACTAGGAGAAACCAATAATATATAGGGGAAACCACCACATCTGTTTAAATTTCAGAAAGCATTCTCTCCATTCATTGTTCCTGACCACACTGTATTGTGCTTTTGTGTTTACTAAAAACTCCTGTAAGATCTTTTGCCTTTCTTAATGCATATAAAATTGTGAATATAAAACATTCTTCTTCCCATTTGGCTACTCCAATTCAATCATCTTCCTATTTTGGTGCCCAAAAATTTTGCCTCAATTTCTCTCTAAAGCAGAAAATACATTGCTAATGAAATTTTGAAGCTGTACTTTTATAATACTCATTCCATCTCTCTTTACCTTCGACATTGTATTCAAAAGAAAAATAAAATAAGTTATCATCTCTCAGATACATTTCAATCAAACCAATACAGATAAGAAGGAACATGATAAAAATGTTGATTAAATGTTGCAAACAATTTCAGGCAGAAGATGAAAAGAGATGGGTTCCTGAGTATCTTCCTAGGTCTCTTTTTCTTACTTTAGATACTGTTCCACTATATCTAAGAGAGGAAGAAAGCTGAAAATTGAAAGGACAGAGTGTGCAGAATCTGGTCTAATCATTTTTGACATCTGTAGGTATATATATGCTTCTGTTGTCCTAGGCCAGTGAAGGTTGTGTTGGAAAGTCCTGCATTGGACTTGAGCTGCCAGCAGTTTGGAAACCAATCCCAAATCTGTAATCGAAGTACTATGCGTTTGGAGTTTAAATCCATAGCTGATCCTGAAGCCCACTTCCTAAACAGATTTTTTTTCGGAGGGAAGATATTTTTAGCAGCAAGGCATAAAAAAAAGTCCTAATACTAGTTAGAAAGAATATTGGTTCCAGGCTAATTATAATCAATTCCACATAAAATATAAAATGAAATGTTGTTTGTTCGTGTGGTTCTTTTTAAATATATATTCAACAATAGGCTTTGACGTAAAATATTTTTGACCACGCTCTCAGAACAGTGTGTAGATGTGCAATTATCAATGTCAGGACAGGGACTTCATTTTGAACGTTCAATGGTAAAAATGTTATGATCCAAATTCAATTTTACTTGGGTTAATATTGATTTAAACATTTGCCATCTTCTTGCTTTCAGAGTTGCCCATTCACTTCAGAGACTATGATCAAAAAGTTCTCTCATCCTGAACGAATGTACTATTCATCTCATACAATATGAGGGGACTCTGCAGGTGTAAATTGGCTTTGCTCCATTGAATTCAGTGAAACTGTGTCAGTTTTCCATGACTGGAAATGTGGCCATTTTAACTTACAGAATAGGTTACGTTCAAAGAGGTCTTTAATCACAAGGTTTAACGAAGAATTATTCTTTCATCTGAATGTTGCCCTAACTCCAGCCTTGGCTGTCCTTCCCCTGAGCTTCATAGGCAGCATTGGTTTCATGATACAAGCAAAGATCTTTTATTACTTTATACAGTTGTTAAAATCAGGTATTTAACAACTAAAATAGGAAGATCTTTTGCCTAATTTAGAGAGTGTTTATAAATGAAGTAGAGTTAGTTTTTATGTTGAAGGTTGTTTAATAGACTTTTCCTGGGAGTTGCTATAGTAACATAGTGCAATAATTAAACCTTAAAGGTGATATCTCATTTATGTTGAAAGATAATGCATGCAAAGGGAGAGAACATAGAAGTCTTTACTAAATCATTTAAGGTCTGTTTATGAAGGGGTATTAAAATGGCAAAATTCCTGTTTGCTTGGTTTTTTTTCCCCCAGGTTGTATTAAAGCAAGATGTGAAAGATAAAAACCTGTTCAATCTTTTTTTTTTCTCAGCTGTTCAAGTAAAAAGGAATGCAAATATTACTTGACTTCAACACAGAATTTTAAATTTTATTTTGCCTGTGAATATAATTCAAATGTGACTCATCAAGAATTTCACTATTCACTATTCACTAGTTTCTGTTTTCACTATAAATGCCCCCGTTCCAAAGGGCATGCAGAAATCTGTAGTCACTCCCTTGTTCACAAGACCGTGAAAGAAAGAACTTTGTGGGGCATGGTGATATTCAAAGATTGGTTGACTTTGGGGTGGCTGGTATAAGTGACAAGGCTTAAGCATCATTTGTGGCTCAGCTAGGACACAGCTGAACTGAAAAAGTGTATATTTTCCATATTTTACATCTAAGGATTGCACTGCGCATTGTCATCAATATCAAAACTAGGTAGCAGGATTCTGAAAGAATGTTCTGTCAGTTATTATTCTCCATCTGAATTATTGTCACCTATGCATCTTGTAAAATTTCATTAATATTAAGTAAGTCCTGTGCAAACCATTAATTGATTCCTTTCCAGTCTCCAGTATATGTAGTACCAAACAATACTAAACTATATTAAAGGAAGCTTGGGGATACAATACCAGAAGATTAAGAGGAGTTGGTTTCCTGACATTTCACCTGCTTGAGCCATTGCTGAGATAGAAATTGCCAGTTTGGTTTCATTTAGCTGTGGTTCAGATGTGACATTTTGGATCTGGTGGTGTGCTAAAGGACATGACTGTATGGTTCACATCACTTAGAAGCACTGTCAGAGCAGTGGGTTTTCTATCCTTGCCAGCCATGTAACTAAAGATATGAATTGAGAGATATGCCAGGTCACAGCTGGAAGGAAGGGCAGAGCAGAGATACATTAGATGCTGTTGAAGTTGTGAGAAACATGGAGTACGAGGCATCAATTTATGTCACTTTGAACTTCTTTTTACACTGAAAATTCAATCATCCACATTCAATAAAGAATCATGAGGCTACAACTTATAAACCTGTAAAAATTGGAAATATACAGGTCTTCTAAGAGGAAAATCATGGTGTTTTGCTATAGTGTTTCATAGATTAAGGCTGAGTGGAATCTCTGAGGAAGTGGCAAGAAGAGAAAGGAATTAAAATACCTTTGTTAATATAAGAATTATCTGAGAATAATATTATGAGGTTAAATATTTCTCATTGTATAAAGTTAATTTATACCATGAGTCCTATATGTGAATGGGATTTAAAATTAATACAAGAAGATACAATACTTTTAATAAGGCTGATACTAAGGTGAAATGATGTGGAGACTCTTAAAATTTATCCCTAATAACATGACAAAATCCTCATTTTTTTCTACAACATGACAAAAATGATAATACATTTTGCTTTGAAATTGTCTCTGATGGATGCTACCTGCATACAGACAATATTTTCCTCTTCAACAGAAGGCTTCAATTAATTTTGTGATTTTTCTGTGTTGTGTTTTTTTGTGCCCAGATTTCTTACAGACTCCCTTTAGGTACTGGAAGGCTGTATAATGTATCCCTGGAGCCTTCCATTCTCCAGGCTGAACAACCCCAAGTCTTTGAACCTTTCCTTGTAGGAGAGGTGTTCCATGCCTCTAACCATCTCCATTACCCTCCTCTGGACTTGCTTCATCAGGTCCACAGCATGATATCGATGTCCATCAGGATATGGAGCTGTTGACCACAACCCCTTTAATAAGAACTAAATTGCCAGAGTCGTTTAAGTGTCCATTTTCTATTTAGAGCCTGCTCACCACTGGTTTTCAATGAAATGTGGACACCAAAATTAGAATTATTTTTCCTCCTAGAGAGCTGGTATAGCGCGTGGGGGAAAGCTTTGCCACTAGCAAGCTGGTACAGGCATCAGAGCTGCGTCAATAAAGTCAGTGAGATATTTAGTAATTGAAATGCAATGGTAGATAAATGCAGAATGCTCATTATGTTGAACATCCAGATATGAGACTGCAAGTTGACTACACAGCAACCCTTCCTGGCCAGTTGCTCTGACTATACCACAGGTCTTCTGCATAGACATGAAGAGAAATTTAGCCTGAGATTTTGAATTGGACATGAGAAGGAAAATGAAGTGATTTTGTTTGTGGTTTGGTGGGGGTTTTTTTCTAATGTACTTTTATTTTAACACATGCAGAGCAGCAGGTTGATCAGGACATTGGAAATCTCATGTAGTTCAAGAAGGCGACATGCACCGTTCTAAACCTGCAGCAGAATGACTCCATGCAGCTGCACAGACTGTGGCTGACTGGTGAATTAGCAGTCCTGCTGAAAAGTACTGGAGTTTGGACTGACTGGACAGTGCTCACTGTAGAAGACAGACTGCATATTGAGCTATGCTGCTATGGCTAACAGATCAAAAGAAGTTATTATCTCTTTTTGCTCAGTGTTACTGAGGCTGCATATGCAACACTTCCTATGTTTTATTCTTCCAGTTCAAAAAGCTGGTAAGAAAACCAAGTCCAGTGGTGGAAAAATCAAGATAATCAGAACCAAGAAAACATGAGCTACAATCAGCTAAGAAGGTTGGACTTTTTTCAAACTGATGCAGTTTTTATTTAAGGGTAATTGGCAGCTACTTGAAGAGGAATTACAAAGGTCACAGACAAATCTTTCTCACTGGCAGGAAAAGTGATAGAATGATGGCCATGAGTTGCAGGTTGGAATTAGATATTGGCATATTAGATATTATCATATATACATATATATATATATATATGTATCATTGTGTCAGTTTACCTAGAGATGTCATGGAACCTTGTTGGAGATTTCCATGACTTCAGCAGGCAAGGCCATGGCTGATCTGACCTAGTTCTGCAGAAAGTTTCTCAAGTAGAAAACAAATTATGTGACCTCCAGAGACCCTTTTCAGACAAACCTTTTACGACTCCATCAGCTGCTTTAAGTTCTTGCAGCAGCTGCTGAACTGCATCCGAAAGGACAAAAATATCACAGTGGGGAAGTTGTCAGGAGGGTAAAAATGGCTGAGGAAGGAGTAGCCTCTCCCTATGACCTCCACTTACTCAAGTAGTACTAACAAGAGGAGTGTGTCCTTTCCCTCTGAAATGGCGCTCGGTTCATGTACAAATGCCACATGACTTAGGACAATTAATATCATGGATAGATAATTTTGCTCTCCTAATTTTTTTTTTTTTAACTGGCCAATGACTTTAAAATATGTGTGAAAGAGAGTGTATGCTTGGTTATTGCTTGTTCCAACAATTTTCTTGGTGTGGCACAAGTAGTCTCATTTTTTTGATTTTGAATATTGAATTTCCTTGAAAGAGATAAAAGGATGTGAGCACAAATTTCCTTCAAATAAACTTCCCCTAAATAAACTCAGTTACGTTTTTGTTGAGAAAAAAAATCAAACTCTGATAGGCTTTGTTTGCCATTTTTCTTATTAATCTAGGCCAGGTAATACCTGGGTTTGATAGTTCAAGGAAAACCTGAACATTTTTTCTTTTTATAGTCAGTCACAGACAACTAAATGAAAACAGATTTTCTGGTATTTACATTTCCACTTCTCTCCCAAGTCTGAAGACAAAAGTTTTCTTTCTCTCAGTAATTCTCTGACTGGTATTTCCAACCGTACAACTAGTTTAAAATACTTTTAGCTTTTATTAGGTTGTATGACCAGTATCTGGTCATAATGAACAAAGAAAAAGCCCCACTGAGGACCAGATGATCAGACACATTAGAAGGAGTGCTCGTACCTTTCTCCTAAGGCTATCACAGGCGAACAGTCAGCCCCATTCCCGGTTATGACCCACCAAGAGGGTTCAATCAAAGAAACTTCTTCCCTGGAATGCCTTGAAGACTGAAGTAAGCTACTGATACAGTAGTCAGTATGGGGCAGAAAGAGATTTTGGGCATGTGTAAAACTTTCTAGAGCATATTATAAGTGGGAAACTGAATATGGAGTTCTTAAGTGAAGGAACAAAAGCAGGGAAAGGGGCAACTAGAGGTGGATCAAGGAGGAACAAGCACAGGAAAACACGCACGTGAACAAGAGCATGAAAAGACAGAAAAGAAAATGTTACTGCCAGTTGACTGTAAGCAGATGTCTAGCCAGCAAATTTATCCACTTATGCCCTGTGGTTGCGATTGTACTGTGTCATGTCTTCTTTTTAAGCCCTATTCTTTTCGTAGGTGGAATATTCTGGGTTTGCACAGCACTAGTGAAATACTGAAGAGACAGATACGAGCTATCTGCTTCAGGGACCATGAATCCAAAACAGCTCCCAGAAAGGCAAGGGCACCTGAAGGTCAGCAATGGCAAAGATCATCAGTCTGGACAACTTACTGTAGAGAACTGTTGAGGGAAGGGAGTGTAAATGTACAGTGTATGTGTCTGTGTGTAATGACTAGAAATCCAAGTACCATCAGCTGCACTGGGGCTGCAAATCTCAGGTTCTTTTATGTCCTGGTAGGGGTGGCCAGGGAGGCTCAAGATGTCTCGGGGAAGCTACTGGATAGACTTGAGTGTCTAAGGCCACTCAGCTACTGGAGTGATCCATATTTTCTGCTCACTTTTGTCCATATATGTCAGTAGCTGACTTCAGTACTGCACAGATGGAGAGGAGGAACAGGACTGGCCCATCCGTGCTGTTCACATTTGTGGGAATGTTACTTTTTTCCCTCCTGTGTGTTTTGCTAAAGTAGCATTTGTTGTATGCCCAGCTGTATATGTACGTGTATGTACATATGCGTAGTACGTGAAGTGCAATTTTGCATATATTTACAGTCATCCTCACTATTGGCCAAACCTGGGGACATGTAGATGCAATGCTATTGCATCTATTAGTCCTTTTTTTTTTTTTTTCCTAAGATACAAGATGGCAAAGTAAATATAAAAAAGCCATATTTCCGCAATTTTGAAACAAATTAAAATTAAACCAAACCAATAAAATGCTAGCTTGTGAATGTTCCAAAAATTAAATACTAGCCAAAGATGACTGTCAGAGCTTGAGACTCCTGGAATTTTTAATAGGAAAAAAGGTAATCTCAGAAGAATGAGAGGGAAAGAAAAATAGAAGTCAAAATCAAATATTCGTCTATTTTGCCTAGCTATGTAGACTATTTATAAACAATGGAAGAGGGTGGGGGAAAAACCCTTTAGTATTGTTGCATACTACATCAAAGGGAAGTTTTAGACATTGAAGAATACTGTTTTAAAATTATTTCAAATATGTACGAACCAGCTTTACTGAGAATAAACAGTGGACCAAGTTATGCCTTTCAGAACCCCTGGACAGTTGAAAGTTCATCATCAGAGATGGCAGTAGAGACTGTAGCTTCTGTTCCCAAAATATATGAGTAGTGCTTGATGTTTTGTGGAAAGTTAAGGAGTAGTTCCACCTGACTGCCTGGATATGTAAAGATTCAGCAGGGAGTCACTGAAATTGCTGGTCAGACACTACTGAGTGAGGACTGCAGATAGAGAATAATTCAAAATATATTGGCATTCCTCAAATGTGGGCCTAATGGACACACTGTTTAAGTAAAAGACTCCAAAATCTCATATTACAGTTTTTCCAATGCTTCTCCAAGTTCAGGTGCGATGATGTGCTTTTTATTATCTGACAGTGGTACTGGGAAGGGATTCTAGTTGCTGGTGCAGACTTTAGCAAATTTGTCTTTTCTGTGTTAGTTTCATATTGACACTTCTGCTTTGGAGTAGTTTACTTTATATGTTTGTTTCTAGAAGTTTTTATTGTTTGCACCTCCCACATCAGCAACCAGGCTAATCCAGCAGACTCATTTCTGTTTATGAAAAGCTAAGAAAAGAGAAAAACACTTCTCAGCTCTGAGTTCCTTGACTCCGGAAGTCCCTTTCTTTCTCTGTCCAGCTCACGTCACTGTCTTGCTCTCCTAGTTTTTCAGTTTATGATATCTAATTGAGAGCCCAGGTTACTGGGATAATTCTGTTTTTTGAGTTTTCTGTCATGGAAAGAAGTCACAACTGCAGGGTCAACTCTCTTAACCTGTCCTTCTGGCTTGTGTTACTTATCTGTCAAAGTCATGATAAAAATATTGTCAAGGGCAATTAAAAATTAGTTATTGCATCCTTCTAGGAATTTGGCCCTGTGATAAATAGGTGAGGAAATTCCATTAGTAATTTGTGAATTTAGTCTCTCATAATGAAGAGTTCCAGTATTAATCTCTTTGATAGCATAAGCTCTCTCAGATCATATTTTGGTCTGACCCTAAATTCCGTATCAGATTCCTACTACTGCACTAGCACTTTGTTCTTTGTTATCCTTGTACAAAATGATATATTCTTATCTGTTACATCTATTAAGCCTAGTTTCTTTGCAGTCTGAGACATCATTAACACAAAATGTTGATTCAATATCTCTACCCTTTTACTGGCTTCCCAGGATAGAAGAGTATCTTTCAATACCTTCCTTCTGTCACAATTATTTCTCAACATGATTTGTCATGAAATGTTGCCATTAAATTTATAAGGAAAATATGCTAGACTCACAAAACCCCAAAATAATGCTTCCAGTTACATTACTTAAACTGTATAATGCCTGCTATTTTTCTGACAACTAGTGCAGTAATAATAAGAACAAGTGTTTGAAAACTGAATATTTTGCATAGGTGACTTCAAAATTCATGTTATTTATGGAAATGTTTTTTTAATATGATGTAAGTTTCAAGTTTAAAACACAAATGCACTTGGTTTTCTCCAATTATAAAATCCATGACAAATATTAAGAGTATTGTGCTGCTGGCTAACTTAGCTGAAGACAAGTGTTTAGCTCAAGTGTTAAACATGAATATGATTTTGCTAATAATGAAATTGTTTCTTATTTAGTTGAAGTTAATAGGAGAGTTATATTGAATTTCTTTGGCTCATGGGCGTAAAGTGTTGTCATACTTCTTAGAAAAATCCTGATTCATGTTTTGGCAACATGTAATGCTTCTTCTTTGCTCATGCTGTTTGTTAGCCAGAGGAAATAGCTGTGCACTTACAACATTATTTCAATCAAAGCAGGAAAGTCACTTTTGTTGGTTATGCACACCTCTTCTAGAAGGAATTTCCCTGTAACAACTATGTAATATCTGCCTACAAAATCAATTAAAGTTTGTTAGATAGTCTAGGGGAATGAGAGAACTTTTAAAATTATAAGGGAAAGCCAGAGGAAAAGATATGAAATAATCTGCTACATATTTGGAATTTTTTATAAGTGTTTCATTATGTTATTAGTTTTGTGCATTATTGTTTAAATATAAATTTCTTAAATGTCTGCAAGGTCACTCTTTCCTAATATAGCCATACTATATGAATAAAAAGCATGTATGGCATATTTCACTTGATTCTTCCCATGGAGAAACAGAAAATTCCAATAAATTGTCATATAATCCATGAATTTTTTACATGTATATATATATATAATATTTTATATATATATGATTATTATTTTTTAGTTGAACTTGCTGGAAAATATTTTTTTTTTAAGATTTTATGATAATATTGAAAAAATAAATGTTGGCGGTGAAGAGCAGCAAGGTATTTCCAAATCTTCTGTAGTATTGTACTGATTCGGGACAATGATGTAAACTTAGACACTATTCATGTCTCAGAGCTGGTAGGCAGTATTGTGTCATGCAATTTAACCTCCTCCTTTTACCTATGGAGGAGAATTTTACAGAGGAATAAAGAAATCTTTCTACCAATTTGGTTACTGAATTACGTGTTTCTACAGAGTGTAAGGTTTTTGTCACAATGGCATCTGTAACAATAAATAAGTTTAAATGTTTTTCAGCCAGTCCTTCAAGTGGGTAAAATAATCGTCACTCAGACCCAGTACTTTCAAATGAATTGCTGTGATTTAAGCTTGTATTGAGGGTTACGTTTTGAAAAGCATAGAGCTGTGTATTTTCAAGAGGGGCTGTGAGTGCACAGATTTCTATCTCTTACTGAATCCTTATAATCCTATTTATAACTGTGAGTCATGCTGGTGCCTTATGAAAAAGGTTTAATCATCACTGGAAATACATGTGCTATCTGACTATACAGTAACAGAGACACCAGAAATTCAGGGTGAAGAGCAGAAGCAGGGTATGGCCTGGTCAGATCTGTTACAGTGACTGACTTATTCATTGCTTTACCCAGGAACGCAGAGGCAGACCTCTCTGGAGTCGGGGGACATTTAGCTTTTGTGCAATCGCTGGCCTGCCCCAAGAAGGAAAGGTCAGAAGTGTGCCTTCTTGTTCTGATTTGCAGAGTGGACAACGATGTGTTGGACACAGAGCAGACAGTATTCCCAGCATCCTCAGATAGGAAGCAGGTGGTAGTTGAGGGGTATCAGGGCTACACTGTTGTTCCAGGCCTGGGAACAGATTGTTCGTAGTAGGGCTCTAGTTGAAACTGCAGCTTGTTGTGTGACCATCCCAGCAAGGGAAGAGCTGTGCTGCAGCAATTGCATTTCAGCCCATGAACAAAGCAGCACTGCCAGCTGAGGCCAGGGCCAGACTGGCAATCTTCCTCTTTTGCTAGGAGACACCAGCTCCTCTGTGCTCCTCACCACTGAGACTGTTTCCCTTTTAGAACCAGGGGAGGGAGGAATCTTATGGTGAGAGACAGACCTCCCATTTGGGAGCAGTGGCAGCGTTATGCTGCGCTATCCCAGCAGCGCTCAGCGCTGAGCAGCTGAGCTGCTCTGTGGGGGCTGTGAGCACAGTGGTGTGTGCCCCATCTCCTGCCTGGCACACACCACCAGTACCCCACTGCCTTTGCCTTCCAGCTTGGACTTGTACCTGCTTAAGCAAGAGCTCTGTCATTGACCTTAAGTTAGGCTTTGCTCAAGACAGCATTTCTACCTGGTACTTCTGCGCATGGTCTGAGCAAGGTGGGGCCGTTTTTGCAGGTTCTGATATGCAGGCTCAGTCTGTCGTCTGGTCAACATATATGTGATGGTATCCCTTGCCAGCCACTTGGGAACTCATGGACAAGAAGGTATCCTGTTTGGGGTAAAAGACTGGAGAATTTATCCTGAGGGATGGAAAGGTGTTCCAGTGTCTCAGAACAGGCTTTCAGTCTATAAAATGGGATTGTAGTAATTGTGGATGCTAAACGGTTTGACAGTGTTGTGCAGGAAGAGAATGCCACTTAGTGGGATGTACTCAACACTTGAAGGAGACAGAGCAATAGGGAAAGAAGCAGAGTTTACATTACATATTCCATCTTATTTTGGAATGTGGTGAGAAGAAAATACAATAGTAAAGAGTTTTTCAGATCTACCAGGAATAGACACTGCTCTAACCCAGGAGTTTAATTATGAATGGATGCTATGCGGGGGTATGTAGGGCCAGGACTCATGTTAAATGTAGCTTATGGTCCTATTATCCCTTTGATTTTGTTTGCTCTGATTTTTTTAGAGAGTACATTAAAGTCCTCTGGAAGAGATAGGAAATTGCTCTTTTTTTAGAGGCTACTGAGCTTGCAAAATATGCAAAGAACTTAAGAATTGAGAGGGTAAGACTAGAGAAGAATTTCTATTTGCAGTTTGAAGCCTGAACCTCATGGACGTCAAGAAACTTTTGCAGACTGGTAACTGAGAGTCAGACTAGGGGTGGCATGAGCTATATCAAGTGGCTGCAGCTTTGAAAAATATCCCTGAATTGACTGTAATAAAGAACTTCCCTCCAAGGCTGCACTGTGAAGTACTTGTCAACCCTTCTATTTTCCCACATTGCTTAGTGTTTTCTCTCTTTAAAAGCCTAGAATTTTTTTATTCAAATATTATCTGGGGCTTTCCTGTTTTAGAAATCTTTCAGTCTTTTGCAGAAAGTTTAGCCACAGTCATCAGTAAACTTACAAACAGTCTAAGAAGCACTTGTCAGTAAAATTCCTTGCGCTTACTGTGCATGAGGTTTGGGTAAGCTTAGTTTTGTCATGAAGCACAAGTTTCGCTGGAGGCAGTGGAGATGGAGCTCAGGCTCTTTGCCTCAGATATAGACAAGTGTGTGATGCCTGGAACCAGAGTTCAGCTGGAAGATGTGATGAGAAAAGAGCTGCAAGCAGGGCAAGGGGCTTTATCTGTTCTATTCACACACACTGCATGTTCCTCTGTTATAGCTCATCTGCTATGAGTTATTCCAGTGGAGCCAGAAACATGAAACCCATTGAGCAGGTGAATATTAAGGGTTAAAACACTTTTCCATCTCTCAATAAACTGTCATCTTAAATAAATACATAGAGAGGAAGTCCTGTGCTGAGTTATGTTCCTCAGGGATTGGTATCAGGACTGGTGCTGTTTAACACTTTTGTCAGCAACATGGACAGTGGGATTGAGTGCACCCTCAGCAAGTTTTACAATTACTCCAAGCTGTGTGGTGTGGTTGACATGTTGGAGGGGAGGAATGCCAACCAGAGGGACCTTGACAGGCTTCAGAGAAAGTCCCATGCAAACTTCATGAAGTTCAGCAAAGTCAAGTGCAAGGTCCTGCACCTGGTCAGGATCTGATCTCCACCAGTGATGGAAAGAGGACGTAGCAGGAGAGGTTTTTGAACTGAAATGTTGCATTTTAAGCTTTGATTTTTTTTCTCATACTGATGTTGCAGTCTTTGAGAGATGTGCTATCACTTCCAAATATGCTTTGTAATGCAGTTATGATTTCTTGGTGTTCGTGTTATAGAATTAATTACGTTTTGGTTAGTGCTATGTACTTTACATTTGAGGTTCCCCAAGCAAATTTCCCTAGGTTCTTATATTCAATCATCTAATTAACAGTAGGCAAATTAGTTTCAATCATAAAGGTAGATAAGTCATGTAAATATTTGTTCCATGTCTTCTGTTTTGCTTAGTACATGGTGGGATTGCACATGCTTTAATTTATTCTGGATTCATCCACTTTCTTATGACCTTCCTTCATATTTTTCAGGTATATTAGATTCTTGTTGGCATCACCGATGAGGAAGCTCACCTACTTCTCCATGTCACTTTTAAGTGAGCCTTATTTTCTAATTTCTTTCCAAGTGCTGTCAAAAATCCTGTATTCTCTTAAACCTTGTATGTTAATGTGCTAACAAAGAGAGTTCAATTTGATGTTTATTTTAAAACTTGGGCTGTTTAAACAGTACCTGCACTTATGGTAGATAGCTGTTCAGCAAACACATCCAGAATGTGAATTCAGGTTTCTCCTTTTAAATTCAAGTAAACACACTTGTTATAAATGTATACTGTGGGGTTTTGCCACTCTAATTTGACATATAGCAGTGATTGTCATACTTATTTTTATGTATAAGGTTTCACTAGGAAAAGATTACAGATTACCTGACAGCTGGATACTAGTGGTTGCTCAAAAAAGTTCAGTCTGTCCACCTGGACTGTGACAGGCTTCAGTAAAAAAAACTTTGAAATCCTATCCTTGCCATTTAGAAAAAGTGGTATCCCTAAGATCTAAGTCACAAATCATAGAAGTTAATTAGACCTCTAATTGCCCCAGATTTCTAACAGCATTACGGGCTCAAATTACTTTAAAATTCACTCCTAACAATGACAAATTTCAGTCCAAAATGTGTAAAGCTCACTTTACCAGAGAAATTTGGTTACAGAGAGTATTAGCAGCAGTTGGCTGAGAACAGCCATGATATACTAAGTAGCTTTCAAACCCTGAAGCAAAGAAAATTAAGTTAGGTACAGAGTTTGTTACAAAATGGAGAGAGATGAAAATAAGGAGACAATGAGTATCAGGGACAATTGTAATGCTGAGATAATGTGTGTTGTGAATATCATGAAAGCCCTGTGATTTGGATCCTAAGTGCTGCATAATAATTAGAAAAGCTGTGGGAAACTGTCCTGTGTCTGCAAACAAATCGACCAGACTAGCTAATAAACTTGTTCTGCATCCAGCTTCCACAGTGAGATAACAGATCTGTAGATCAAATACATAAATTTGAATTTCATGTCATGCAGAATTAGATTAGTCACTAAACCTAACATTAACAATAATAATAATAAAAAAAATCTGGTTTTATGGTGTTAATTAGTCTTATGTATTTATTTTTATTGTGGAGTACAGACCTGGATTTCTCATGAAATTATCTGGAGGGACCTCTAGTTGATTCACAAGCCTGAGAATAATTGTATTTTAAGCAATACATTAGAATGGAAAGAAAAATCTCCTTTCTCTGGCAGGTTTCCATTTTTTCAATTTAGAAGATAATTTTTAATCTTTTACCTGATCACACTGTCCTCCCAACAGCACAATATCAAGATAAAATGATACAATGCTATTGGCAGCTTACAGCCTTGAGACAATTGCTGGTGATAGGTTAATTTCTAATGTCACTACCCTGAGAGGTTAAGGGGCATTCAGGCATGGTACATCTTGTTACTACATCTTGACCTGCAGTTTAGATGCATCTGGCATGTATTGTTTGAGTTGTTTATTCTAAACAGCTGCCAGTTTTTGTCAGCTTTTAGAAACCTCAGATAGTGTGAATTAAGCATAGCTTAACAATGTTGTAAGCACCAACTTTGTGTAATATAACTGGGGTTTTTATTTGTGGTTCTTGTGTTGATCCTTTCTCAGCTTCATCTGAAGTGTGCATGCATCAGCAGTGAAATAATTTCTTCTCACTGTCTTCTGTGGGTTTCTGAGGTGTACAAGTTAACTCAGCAGCCATCTTTACTTTATTGAAAATAAAACTTAGAATCTGTACGACCAGTCTTGAGGTATGAAAAGTACCTGTGGTGGTGATATCTCATAACATCCAGCAGGAAACACAAGTCTGTTGCTGAGTGTGTTGGCAATAGAAATTGGAGGAGATTTGGAATTATGGTAGCTGTAAAAAACATTTTTTCAAAACCAGTCAGATTCTCCCTTTTAACAATATATGCCTGATGCTATATATCTGTTTTGTGAAGCTACATGAGAATTTTATATCAAGTAATATTGACATTTGAAGTCATTGCTTATGGGTAATAGCAAGGGGCTTTTTTTATGTCTAAGAAATAATTTATACACTGTCATTCCACAGAAATCTAGCATTTCCTGAGCCCCTTCACTCCAAGTGGAGATGAAAAGGTATAGATTAAGGAATGGCAGGGAGGTGCCAGGAGTAGCCTGCATAATTTTGGCAAGCAGTAGGGTTACAAGTAGAATTTAGCCTCTTGATGCTCAGGCATTTTGTCAAGACACCGAGCATTAAGAGACTTAATTAGTTAAGGTAATGGTGCCCCTGGGGTGAAGGCTTTTCAACTGACTTTAATTTTTCATATTCACAGAAACTCTTCTTCTTCATTCAGAGACTTTGAAAGAAAACTGAAAAATGCAGTTTTAAAATTAAAAATTTTGCAGTGCTGCAAAACATTTTGAGGGAATTTAGAAGGTTAAATTTTCACAGAATAATTCTCCTTGCTTTCTGCTTCTTGTATGTATTACACTTACTGAGGCACTTGCCCCTAATATTCCATTTAGTTCAAGTCCTGAACTTGTAACTTTTTATCTAGCTAAAATGTTCCTTAAAGTAAGCATTAATCATGCCTGTTTTTAGAGTGTGTATCTTCATGTTCCAGTCTCTTCTCAGCTTTTAAAAAAATACATTTTTATGCAACTTGAAAAAAACCTGCTCAAGGTGAAAGTTCAAGAGTATCTAATGCGTTTAAATATTGATGTATATTCTATTGCAATTTTTTAAATGTGCCTTGCCGGAAATTTGGGTTGCATGCACAAATCAATTTAAAAGCACATATAGAGTCTTATGTGGAAGCATGGAAAGAATCTTCAGAAGAATTATCAGTCTGAGGAAGTCATATTCTAACTAGCTAATTGAGAAAGGTATGATATGATATAAAATATACATACCCATTTGTGTTTTCCCTTTGTAAACTTAAAATAGAAAAGGGTAACTCTTCAATACTTTTGGCACAAGTAATAGTGCTGTATAGAAATTCACTGCTAAATCTCAGTAGCATTTTTGATAATTCATTTGCATTCATCCAGTATAATGCAGTATAATTAAATAGCTTTATAGACAAACAAAATATTTTGCTTAAAAGAATATTTTATGTTGAGTAAAATATAGTAAGGATAGAATGCCAGAAGAGGATGCAAGCTTAACTCATTATCTCAATTCAGGGGGGAAGAATAGCTGTAAGACTGCAGCTGTAGGGGTAACACGGGGTTAGTCCAAATGTCCTTGTGCATATTGTCCCACAGAAGTCTTCTAGGGCTCAGTAGATAACTGACATTTAGGGAGGAAACCTAATCTTGGCTCTGGAAAGAATGTCTTCATCCAGAAACAAATGTTGAGAAAGCTAGGCAGTGGTTACATTTATATACTGTGCTGGTTTTATCTCCAAACTGTGGCCTTTATGGTTCTGGATCAGATATTATGTTAAAATACATAGAATTCTTTTGTCCAGCTTAAGGTTAGGTGTGTTTCAGTGCTATTACCCTTTTAAAAGTATGTAAAAGTTTTTAGTTAAGCCAGTGTGTTATTACCAGAATTTTAACAGAATTGGTTTCATATGTATTATTATCTCTTGAAATTAGATATTATGCTGAAATAGATTGAAACTCACAGTTTAACTGGTGGTGAATATCCAGAGAATATCCTTTAATGTATTTCTTTTGTGACAGATATTTATAAAGTCCAGAGTCACTGCTCTGAATTAATTTGATTATTGGCATATACATGTCAATGATGTCAAGCACAATGATGTATCTTTTCCTTAACACTGAATAAAAGCCCTGTAGATCTCCTCTATGTGCTCTAAATGAGAAAATTAGTGCACTTTATATGAGGTTCCATGTTTTCTGTGGCATAATATGCACCGTTGGGAA
>WEKY01039647.1:14953-39915 GCA_013390045.1 Picathartes gymnocephalus
ACCTTTCAAAATGTATATTTTATTTAGTTAGGTTATAGTTAATAAGATTCCTATCCAACACACTCTAGGGATTTCTACTACATCAAAAATGAAGCTGGTGGTGTTTTAACCTTTTAATCATTTTAACACAAAGCGGAAAGCCATCTATGTACAGAGACTCCTGGTTTGTCATTCCCCATCAGTGTGAAAAACATGATCAAGTTCTTAAAAATATATCTTTTTCAAGATATGGGTACTGAAATCAGTTTGTTTGTTTTTGTAGTCTGAGATGCATAATCTCCAGAGACCTGAGCCTGATACATTCCCTTTTATAGCGAGGGAGATCCAGGTCAAGCTGCCCTGCAGACATCAGCTGTGACCGTAAGGCAGATATTTGCTAAAATGTATGAATTTTTAAACTCCGGGGCTATGGAATTCCCAGGATTCCTAAAAGCCATCAGCATTCAAGTGAGTGCATTCTGATGGTTCAGAAAACACTCATACACATTCATATGATGTTAGACTTCTGTGCAAATTCAGAGAGCAGAATGAATTAATCACAGGTAACTTCCACGACAGGTTGGAGAGTGGAGAAGCATTGAGTGTATTCTTTAGGAATGTGATACCGGGGTCATTTTTTGAAAACCTACCTATCAGTCTTCAGTATCCTTAGTGGCTGAATGCATGGAGAAACTACCATACATTTCTGTCATCCATGCAAAAACACTATTCCCAGGACGACACAGCAGTTATTCAAACCTCCTACACTAAGACCGAAGGTGAAAGGAATAATTTTTTGTTTGTTTGTTTAGTTTATAAGATGTCTTATTAAGGCTTAAAAAACAACTATAAAGCATGTGTTTCTTGAGGGGAAGAGGTAGTGGGCAGGGAGGGGAGAAGACAGGATACAATCAGGTAACATGTCCAGAATCTACCAATCTATCTTTGCATCACTCAGTACAGAGGCCCACATGAAGATCATCTTTTTTCTTTCATTTTTTTTTCTCTAATTAGATTTCCAAATTTACTGCCTAAGGAGACAAATTGCTTCCTCATTGTAGCAAGCCACCCACAGCAGCATCTAATTCTGGCTTTACCCCAAAACATACCAGACACTTGATACTTTTTTTCCTCACCTTCGTAGCTGTCAAGATTTGGAGCAAGTTTAGTCTGCTTTCTCCTTACTTGCAGGAGGCATAACTAAGCAAACAAAATTCATAAACACTTACAGGAAAAGGCCATCTCCTTTCAGCAGACACTTGGACATCACAGCCGTAGGACCAAGGTATACCAGGCTGGGTAAAAGGGTGAGACTTCTTTGGGCACAAGGTGAAATACCAGCATAATTCAGTGAGAAAAGATCACAAAGAGCCCGAAGTAGGCGTCAATCACCCTCTATCTCTTATCATTATTCAAGTAATTAATGGTAATAGTATGTGGTGTAATGAACTGACTGCACTAATCCCATTTATGTTTAAGTATATTGATTGTAGTAACACAAAATAAAAGTTCCACATAGTCAAGGACTTGATACTCGGGGTGCAACATCATCTTAATAATAACAATCAGTTTGTCAGCCTTATTTTTATTCAAGTAAATTCCTTTATTGCACTTTAATTAACTACTGTGGCTTGTTTCTATTTAGCATTAGAGCAGGAAATAATTGCAGCTGGCTTCACACTAGGGGTTACTATTACCTCCACGGAAATGAGGACAATCAATATTCCAGGGAGGACAGGTACTGAAGCTGCCTCCTGAAAAAAATTGCAGATCAATAACCATGATAGAAAATGGAGAGGAGATTTGCATTTGAAGGAATCCCAAGGAGACCCCAGAGGAAAAGACTCGAGTACAAAGACAAATGTGCGTTTTCTCTAACTTGGTTGTCCATTTGTGTCTGAATCCAAATTCATCAAGACCTGTGAGCTAAACCAAAGATGTAGGGGTGTCAGCAGCTGGTTGTCTGCCACCAAGAAGATTTTAGGATAGGATTTTAGGACAAGTAGGTAAAAAATAATTAAAAATAAATTTGATTTTTTTTTTTGTTAACCACTGCAACAGCAATTACAACCACATATTTTAATTGGAATATCTGAACTGGCATTTTTTTTACTTCTTCCTGAAACCTGATTTGTTTTAGGGGCAAGTCCAGTACAACCATTAAATAAGAACGTTCAGTGGGAGTAAAGGACTCAATTCCAGGGATACCCTGTTCCAGGGCTTTCTGTAGGCTAAAAGGATGCCATTCCATTCAGCTACAGAAAACATGGTAATCGTTAATATTAACAAATTAATGCATTAAACACTTTCCAGAATCACATAGGAAATATCTCCTTCAGCAGTTGGACAGTGGGGAGAATCCCTATGTCTAAGCATTCCTGGGGAACGCAGGGAAGACACGGGCTCATTTCCAAGCACTGCCTTCCCCTGCATGTAGTCATTCTGGTACAGTCCATAACTTCCAGATTCCAGGGGGGAAAAAAGGCAAGTTATTTAATATTACAAAATTCTCCATCAAAATTATTGGACATCTCAATATGGTCAGTAACTACATTTGACTTCCTTACTGTTACCCATTTTCTAAACATTAGCATGCATTTTGATTTTGCTTTACAGTAGAAGAAAACCAGTGAAAGCTTCACTTAATTCCAGGCAGTCCAGAATACCTGAGAAATTATGTAAATGCTGAGAAAGAGAAGAGTTGCATGAACATCAAGCGTGTAGAAAAGTTGTTTATGTAAAATTTGGTACTAAAAAATATGATGCAAAATGCTAAAGGTGCGTTAGGAAATCACAGCTTCTTGAATTGGTTTTTAGTATATTTGTAAGGTGGAGGTGGCGGTGTTTAAAAACAACAAAAGTTATATTTTCTCCTTTCTAAACTGTAGCCTTCTCAGGCCATGGGGTTTCTGGGAAGCTCAGAGACTGGGAGGTGAGCATTTTTACTTCCTGTAATACTATGTTTACTCAGAGCCACGTTATCCATGACACCCTAAGGAAATTAAGCCCCATTTACCTCTTTCAAGTCTTGGACTATAGCAGTGAGCCTCTCATTCTCTGCCTGAACGTTGGTGACCACGGCCCTGCTCTGCTTGAGCTCGTTCTGCATCTCCAAAATCTTGCCAAGGTAATAGGCTTCCTTAGATGCAGACTCCTGGAGAAGAGTCTCTTCCCGCGTCTCGCCATCTTCGGCCACTTTGCGGTGAACAGAGAAGGACTGTCCAAAAGCCTGCGAGGGGAAAACAGCACTGTAAAAACCTCCTGAAGCCCTAGAACAACCATCAACAGTAACGAGCAGCTGCACAGCCAGCAGGAATGGGACAGATCTGCAAACCCCAAACTCTGACCTATTAAAAGCCCCAGCAGTTGAGGGCCACCATCCCGCTTAGCTGAAATGAAGAACCTTGAGGCTGCTCCTGTTTGCAGTTTGGACTTATGGCCCCCAACCAGCCAACCTCCTCTGAGATCAGGATGGTGCTCTACTAACTGGCCATTAATTAGCACCAATGTTTAGCTCTCCTGCACAAGGCCAGCCCTTAGTTCATCAACTCCTTTCTTCTCTGGTTCATGCAAAATAAACATGTGGTTTGTTTTGGTTTAAAGAGCATAAATAGCTGACATTTTCCTGAATTGCTTTCCATTTCCAACAATTTTTTCTTATAGGAGCTGATCTCCTGGTATGGAAAAATGTTCCTATAACCTGGAAGAACAATAAATGAGCTGAGTACCAAGCAGTGGCCATCTACACCTCTGGGATGCTAAACGCAAAGTATGTCAAGCCCTTTCATTTCATTTATTCTCAGTGTCTTCTGCTTCTGCTGAATATTTAACTGTTTGAGAAGCATCTAAATATAGAGATAATTTCCAGTGATTGTCTTCTTGTTACTGGCTTACACTGATCAATTTAGTAAGATAGTGTTTCTCAGTGACAATTTCTGATGGTTTTTTTGACAGCTCTGGAGCAACCTGGAAGAAAGCAAAGTACAAGAGTAGACATGATGGAAATGTCATTTAACTATGAAAAACAGGGGGAAAAACCCAGCAATAATATAAGATAAAAACCAATATAATAAATAATAAATAAAATAATAGACACCAAAATAAAATAAAAATAGCAATAAAATAATATATAAAGTAAAATAATAGCAAAACCTGATTTGAGTGTATTACCTTTAAAAAAAAGACAGTTGAAAATGACATGACCCAATTCTGGAGAAAGAGGGCTTCTAATGCGAAGAGTATTTAGCCTAATACAGGCAGAAATTCTCTCATGTATCTTAAATCAAAGTGAACATATCTGAAAGACCACAATTTTTATTTTTTTCTCCTAATACGTAAGAAAAAGACTTGAGTTATGGTAACATGCTATTTCAGTGAAAAATTATCCCTAAAAGCCTCATTTCTACTCAGTTCTGTAAAACCACA
Source organism: Picathartes gymnocephalus (assembly GCA_013390045.1). Classification (NCBI taxonomy): domain Eukaryota; kingdom Metazoa; phylum Chordata; class Aves; order Passeriformes; family Picathartidae; genus Picathartes; species Picathartes gymnocephalus. The sequence continues at coordinate 19,358 of WEKY01039647.1, forward strand.
AAGCACAGTACACACTTGTACCCACTGTAAGCTGTGGCCACCTTTGCCTTCCATCGGTAAGACTTGCCAAATTAAATCCATTGTTTTACTGCTGCTATTTATAGCCTTTCAGAACACGTTCTAAGCTTTACTGGCACCAGAACTGAAGCAGTCCCTTAGAAACTTCAAAGTAAAACTCCCTTCAAAAACTTCTCAGCTTTTAGGTCTACTTCACTTGGAGAATCCTGTGAACTCAGCATTAAAGGATTCTAAAAATATTCAATAATGTATTAACCCAGCTGTCTTCTCAGAAAGCTGTAAGTTACTGAAATAGCAAGCGTCAGCAACTTGCCAAATAGGATTTTCCAAATAACAAGAAATTCAATTTAATTAAACTTAAGCACTGATATCTGTGAATCTAAGACAAATGTTTTGGGTAACACTGCTAATAAGTTATCTTACTCTCCATATATACATTCAATAGCTCACTGTTCCTAATTTAAGACTAAGCAAAAAACGCCAGTCCAATAAAGACCCTACCAGAGAAATGTAATGGCCACCTACCCAGGGGTAAAATCAAAACACATCAGAAGAGCAGGTAAGACTTGCAGGGACAGAGAAGCTCATAAAATAAATGTTACCTGGAGCTCTCTCTAGCAGAGAACTACAGTTGAATACCAGCACACAGTGACGACAGGCCTCCAGATGCATACTGAATTTTCCTCAATGTACTTTGAAGGTGCATTTCTAGCATGGGTGATGTTTGAGAACAGCCATGAATACAGATTTTGGGGAGGGCGCATAGCATAGTGGAAAACTACCATGTACTTCACATTTCCTTTAGCTATCACTACAGAAAACATATAAACTTTCTTTCCCTTATGCAACAGAATTTGAACGTTACTGTATCACAGAATGGGTCAGGTTGGAAGGGACCACAGTGGGGCTGTCTAGTCCAACCTCCCTGCTCAAGCAGGGCCACCCCTCAGCACATGGCACAGGATTGCATCCAGATGGTTCCTGAATACCTCCAGTGAAGGAGACTCCATAAACCCCGAGCAATCTGTCCCAGTACTCAGTCACCTGTACAGTAAAGAATTTCTTCCTCATTTCTCTGATGGCCAAGAAGTGCTAAATATGATGTTTTAGACATCATTTTGTGTCACTGCACACTATCTTTCTACTGCTGTTTACATTTATCATATAAATATTACATGTCTGGAGCAGTCATTTTTCTGTTGCTCTTTTGCAAATCTGTGCCCATTTTGTTCACAGCATTATTTACACCATTATACATGGTGATGTACCAGCTTTTAGCCTGTCCCAACTCACCCATATCATAATATATCATTTCTCTCTCAAACTGCTATCAAGGTGTCAAGAATCAGAGGAAGGAAAGCAAGAAATCACAGTCCACTTTCCATATTGATGGTAATTATGTAAATCAATGCAACAAGGAGACAAACACGAAATACCTTGTAATTATAAGCAAGCAAAAATTCTGCTTCTCTATTTCATAGCCTGTGCAGAACACCAAAAAGTTTAAACTTCCCAGACGTACCTACTTAAAGCCTTCCATGAGACTGATCACTTTTAAATTAAACCACATATCAATACTTTTCAGCTACTAGCCAAATATTTGTTCTATTTTGATTTTATGTTTTAATAATTTGCTTAATACATTTACTTCTCTATAAACCCTTACAACCTTTCTATGGTATAAATATTTTAACTGTGCTCACAGGGGAAGGTGACAACCTGGACTGCAAGCTACAAGAAGTTCACTTGCATTTGTTTCAAGTGTTGGACACAAACTAGTTTGCTGAATAGATCTTATGGTAGTGTTTATGAGGGAATACCAGTCTGCTATGGAAGCCTGACTGGAGAAACAGCTTTCCTGTGACACGACATGACACTGAGGGACAGGAAGAGCTATGCAAAAGCAAAGCAGATGATCCCTGAACTCACCATTGAATAACATCTTGGTATTTTCGTAGAATGGTATCAAATATTCTGAGTAGATGCTGTACTATATTGTGCAGATGTATCAGTTAATTTTCAGTCAGATTTTCACCTTACATTGGTCCCATCGCTACTCTCAAGGTTTTGCTTGAAAGGATGCTCGATTGAGTTAGGAGATACATTTTTCTTATAAATCAGTTGTAAAACTCAAGCAACAAGACACCATTAAACTATGTGTGTGTGTGTATGTGTGTATATATATATATATCTCTCCAGAGACCTCAGAATTGTATAACACAACCATGGACTTTTTAAAGACATCTTACAATTTGAACTCTGAGAACAATAAAATAATGACCAGTATTTGAGGTCATGATAAAGGATGGTAAAAGTGAGTGCACACAAGGAAGAGGTCAATTTGATCACACAGAAAGGTGTAACTTAGGAGGAAGAAAGCCATTTACTGTTGAACTCTAAATAACCCCAGACGGAAATTCCAGTGTCAGAGGCAAACAAGCATGAAAGAAATAATGCTGTGAACGAAATGGGCACAGATTTGCAAAAGAGCAACAGAAAAATGACTGCTCCAGACATGTAATATTTATATGATAAATGTAAACAGCAGTAGAAAGATAGTGTGCAGTGACACAAAATGATGTCTAAAACAAAAGTTATATTTAGCACTTCAAGAAAGAAAGGCAAAAGAGAAGCTAGATTTTTAATTTAGGTGTAGAAAGCAGCACACATGGAAAAGATCAGTTTAAAACATAAGTAGGTAATAAAGGCTGCTGTTTCTGAATTTCATTTTCATTTTTACTAATCACCTCCTGGGGCTGGAATTCTGAAGTGCTTCACAGAAATTCATTCTTCTGGTCTGGAATGATTAATAAGCAATAAAACATGACCTGACTGCTATCAGGACAAGCAGACAGCCTACCTTTATGGCTTTGACACTGAATGCAATTTTTTCTGATGCATAATGCAACAGCACTGAACTTGTTCAAATGATTACCTATTTGAGCTGCTAACTTGCTGTAAAGCAGAATGTATTATATATTAGTTACCTCCACATTCATAGCACAATAGCAGGGAAAATCCAGCCTGGATTATCCAAGAGGGTAGCATATTTCCTAGTCAAATGCCAGTACGGCATCACAGATGGAAACCTTTGCTCAGGATGCTAGGGGTTAATGTCAGGGACAGGCCTTATTTTGTTGCACAACTCGAATGGCCATTTATCACCCAACAATCCTTTATTCACTTGCAATTCTGTGTCTCTCAGATAATACTTTTTTTACGTTTACTATACATGGGGATTTCTCTTGGTTTTGTTTTCTTTCTTTTTCAAAATTCATTGACAAAAGCTCAGGGCTCTTTGAAATTTTTTTGCTAAGGAGCAAGCAGTGGCAGCTCTGTGAGGAAATCCCCTCTAGGCGAGGCTGAGCAGGGCCTACTCCTTCCCTCAAACTCAGTTGGTACAAAACTGCCTCCTCCATAACTTGTGATGTGGCACCAAGTCTAAATCCAACATGTTTCTTGGCAGTGCAACAACAAAAAACACTCTTACAGAGGTGACTGATGGTCTCCAGTCATATTTTATCTACTTTCTTGAAACTTGGGAGAGTTTTAGACCTCTAAATTTTGTCATAATGTAGACTAAATCTCTATGCAGCTGGCATGACCCCCTCATGTTCATCTAAGATAGCTGAGACAGGTCAATAGTTTCCTTTTGGAAGCCAATATTGAAGTGATTAAAGCCTTCAAATGGAAATACTCTGCATATTGCAATCAAAACAGAAGCAGATGCATGCTTAATAATGACAGAAAAAAAAATTAATAGGCATTGCATGGATAGTGCATGTGAGATGGACAGCACATGCAGGGAAGCAGATTGAAAACTCAAAAGCAGATTGAGAACAGCCTGAATCAGCATGGGCTTATAGGCAAGAAAACTAGATCATGAACTTTTGGGTTGACAGGCTAGCTGAAAACAGCTGATTGTCTGATTCCTCCTGTGTTCAGCAAAGCAGGATACTGAACTCCTCTGCAGAGGCAGAAGACTGAGCATCTTTTAATCTCATCACTACTTTAGCTTTCAGCTCAGAACAACAAACAAGGTCCCTAGACTTAACAGCCCCCTAGTCTGTTAAAATGAGATAACTGATCAAAGGAATGAGATAATTGATCAAAATACCATTGTTCCCAAGCACCTAGCTAAGTACTGGTAGTTTCAAAATTTCCAGACTCAAGATGATCAGTTTTATGCTCTATGGAACACAAGATGAATAGGATTTTTGTGTGTCTGAGTTTTATTTTCTTAATGTAACAACATCCCTTTTACTTCATATGCCCCATCTTGCAGAAAAAAACTTGGCTAAATGTTTTGCAGTCAATATGAAGCAAGTCAACAAACTGGGGGTTTCTTATTCGTTTTCATGCAAGCAGTCTGCCCCTTTTGAAAATGATAAAAGTTAAACTTCAAAGGACAAAATTTTTTCAATTCATGCTTTGCTACAGACACTGGAGGAAGCTCAACTTCCCATCTGAAAAACGTAGAGGACAGTGCCTGTTTCTCAGTGAAAAGGATGTTAGAATAGATCCATTCATGATCTGAAATGAAACACACTATGGTTATGACAGGACAAGAGGAAAAAGCCCCAAGCTGTGCCAGGGGAGGTTCAGATTGGACATCAAGAAGAAACTCTTCATTGAAAGGGTGGTCAGGCATTGGAAAAGGCTGCCCAGGGAGGTTGTGGAATAACCATTCCTGGAAGTGTTTAAGAAATGACTGGACATGGCTCTCAGTGCCAAGGTTTAGTTGATGTGGTGTTTGGTGAAAGTTTGGATTTCACCCTAGAGATCTTCTCCAATCTTAATGATTCTATGAACATGGTAGAGACAATTGAGAAATCTATAAAGGATACTTGAAGAAGCTATTTTATTACCACCTAAAGGCAAAAAGCATTTAGCTTTATTTTCAACACCAGCTTACTTAATTCAACTCTCTTCAATAAAAATGCAAATGCTGGTGCAATGATAAAGTCACATAAGTCAATATCTGCATGAGAGATTTCACTTGCAAAAGGGACTTGCAAGCCAAAGTGATGGAGGTTTTACCTATGCCAGAAACGCTGAGGAGATCAGATACATGGAAAACATAACTAATCCTGAGTCTGTTTACCAATGTAGAGCAGTAGGACAAATGTCAACAACTCATAGGCTTTTCCCCAAGGAAGAATTGGGTAAAAGAGTGAACAACGTGCATGCTTCTGTTTGTTCTCAGTGGATCCCCTTCAGTCCTCTTGAAATTCATATATCAGATGGTAAACAACAAAGCCTTCAGAAAACACAGAGAAATTTATATTCAGCTCAGCTACAGACACAGCCATGCTTCTGCAGTCCCTGTAGATAGTGTGCTGATTTCCATCAATATGTGTGAGGCCTCAGGCAACCACTCTGCCTTTTTATAAATAAGGAACAGAACCACTCCTAAATGTGATGGTTAGGAAATATTTATAGACAAGAAGAAAGCACTACCATGAAAGTGAACATTCAATGCCAATCTCCATTGTTCATAGCAATCCAGCAAAAGGGGGAGTGAATAAGAATTTCCATTTAATTGCATTTAACTGCACTCTAGATGGGGATTTAAATTCCTCAGCCCTGAGCATTCCCTCTAGGCACAGAAAACACAAGAAAGGGGAAGCTTGTAACAAAGAGCACCACTTATCTACAACACAACAAATTAGTTTCATGCTGGTAATTTTAAAGCAGCTCTGTTCAAAATCCATATGGCCAGTAATTAAATTATATCTGTAAACAAAATAATTCACACCTTGTTAATGAAACATAAGATGGCTTAAAATTTTGCACAAATTACTATCAGACCAAATCCAACTATTACAAAATTTCAATTAAACCAATAGTAGCATTACCAGAACAAGCACGTAGGACTGTCAGATTTTAATTTTTTTTAAACAAAATTTGCCTGAAGGCAGAGATGAAACCTGCCTTCCATGGAGGCCCAATGATATTCGCATTGAGCACCAAAATCCCATTTTTACAAGAACTTGATTTTTTTTTCTTTTCTAACTGAATTTCTTCCTTTTTTTAGCTATGAAATGGCTGAAATAATTGCAATTCTATCTCCTGTGCTTGCTTGAATAAAGCTGTGAAGAATGAATGCCAAAATCCAGTCCTTTAAAAGTTACCATCCTGTGGGAACGTTCTAGTTATTTCACATTATCTCCCCATATATAAACTCACATTCCATAGTCAGAACACATTTATAGAGCATTTTGGGAGTGGTCTAAGCAAAGTCATGGTGGTAGTGAATAATAAAAACAACCCATTGCTTACTGAATCACCTGAAAGATGTAAATTAGCTGGGCCTCACTTTGAGGGCTTCTGGGATTTAGTCTCAGATTTGGAAGGAAACTATTCTTCTGCTGCAAAACACTTAGCTCTATTTACATATATCCTAGAAGCCACAGAACATCTACTTTATTTAGCTACTTTTCTTTGAATATTTCTGTTTTCTTTCAATTAAAAAGAAAATAAGGTCCCTTCCAAACCAAACCATTCCACGAGTCTGTAAAAAAATCCCAGAGATGAAAACTGATTCTGAGTGTATAGGGTAAGTGGTGGTATTTTTGCTAAGCAGCAAAATTAAGGATTTGTTCCTCAAAGAACAGGAAGCTCCTCTCCTTGAATAAGAAAACAAGCAATATAGTTACTATCTTGTCTTCAAAGCATTGTAGAATGTCTCTGAGATTGAAGCTTATGCTCAGAATAATTCTTTGTCATTCAAACAAAAGACATTAGAAGCTACAATGGGCCACATTTTCACGGAGGAGGACAAAACGCCCTATCTCCTTTAAGGTATTCTTGAAACGCAAAGGAAAGGTCTTAGAGAATCAAAACCGTGCTATATTATCCTTGAAGTGACATTTAGAAACAAGCATAAAGACTTGCTATGCTCTTGTGTTTCCCAATCTTTTTCAAAACAGGCCCTTATAGCTTGTGTATCTCAGTGAGTCACCAAGTAGATGGGAAGAGAACTGACTACAATCATGAACATCTAAGGAGGCTGATTCCTACAGTTTTTATAAATTGAAATGGGAGAATAGAGAGGGGGTACTATTTAGGGCTCATTGTCATAATAGACCAGTGAAACAAGCAGCCCTTGCAGAGCAGAAATCAGGAAAGCATAGTGAATTTTCAAGGGTGTCTGAAAGGTTCCCTTGAGAAGAGAAGGAGGAGCTGGGGTTTTTTTGTTCAGCACAAGTAGAACTGGTTAAGAAAAGGAAGACCCACTTGCATTCTTTTCTTGACTGAAGGGAGATAGAGAAGAGAGTCAGACCCTCCTCAGCAGCGCACGGGAAAAGGGCAGGATACAAGGTCACTACCTGAAACCAAGGAAACTCACACAAGTTTCACCTGAGAGTGGCGTGGCAGCAAAGTAAGTGCCCAGAGTGGCTGTGTACCCTCCATCCTTGGAGACTTTCAGAACTCACCTAAGGACAAGACCCTGGACAACACTTAACTTTGAACTTCAGTCAGGGCATGGATAAGATCATCTTCAGGAACCTCTTGCCAACTAAATTCCATTATAATTCAGGGAGCAATTGTGTGCTGGAAGGACTGGTAGACACTATACTTCTCATGGACCGTACAGTTCAAAGAGCCATGACTCATGGTTGGCCATTTTCTTAGTTGCCTTCAACATCAGTCTAAAATTGAAGATGACAAACACAAGACCAATGTGGTTTTACTGTAATAAACAAGTCTGATTATTTAAATGGAGCATACAAAGACATGAAGTTTTAATGCCAAGAAAACAAAGGGACCTTGAGTTTTATCTATTTGTGACACCAGCACTCTCAGTCAGTTTTATTGTAGCAGTCATACAAATCAGAGAGATCAGATCTATATCAAAATCACAGTAACAAGGCAAGATGAGGCTTAGGCCTACAGCAGTCAGGGCAGAAAAAAGTCTTCCAAAATAAGAATTTCATTAACAAATATACTTACAGAACACGTTTTCTGTCTATGCTACTAAAGTAATCATGCTCATTAAATTTAAAGCCTTAATTTGCCTGGCTACACTTACATTCCTATTCTCTGCAGTTCTTTATGTGAATTACCAGCACAGCAGTTCTGAGTACTCCATAGGTCACTAAAAAGAATAAATCCTCTCCTTGTGATCACACATGACTTACTTAATGTCAGCATGTGGCAACCAGAGCTGTGCTTAGCAAGTGCCTTGGACAATGAAATGCAGGGAGAGAGCTCCACATTCCAGTTCCTGGAGTATAAGCTGGCAGGGGGCACATATTAACTTTTATAACATTTTTTTAAACCAAAGGTTTGAAAGGAGAAAGATTATTCAGAGGCTTCTGCTGCTTCAGGCATTTATAGAAACTCCTAAAAAGTTTTGTTGGAAAAATCTTTAAATAAAAGCATGCCCTTCAGAACAAGAGGCCAAAATTACAGACCTCTCACTTACTTTCAAAGGAAGGTTTAATTAGAGTGCTGCCAGCCACAGACCTACCATGGGAAACCGTATGCTTCCATTGGCATTGATTAGTGCAGGGCACACAACTGTTTCACAGAATGCTCTTGCAGCTGGGTGCCCACTGCAAGTGCCAGCAAACCTCATGCCTCCAGAACAAGTGAGATTTTAATGTATATGGTGGTACTGATAATCACATTACAGCAACAATAGCTTGCCTACGAAATACCCCCAAAATGAGTGAGACTCAAAGAATGGGATTGCCATAAATTGTCCCACTATAATCCTTAGAGAGCCTTAACTCGTTTTGCATAGGCTAAGAAGAAAAAACAACAAACAAACCCAAAATACCCAACAAAGAAATGCTGCCCTTTTACTCAACCAAAGCAGAGGCAGTGATGAAAGAAACTTTGTGTACACTGCTGGCCAGAAGATCTGTTCAGGAGGAGAGAGGGACGTGTCTGACACAGGAGGGGTTGTGTGAGAAGGTGGATGGCCTGGCACTCCTCCAAGCACCACACGTGTCTATCTCAAGCCAATCTAACAATAAATTGAAGAAGGCAGACCATGCTCCACTCTGTGCATTTGTACACCTGAAACAAGAAACTTAAAATTAGAACCAAGAAAAGTAGAAGTTAGAATAATAGTTTAGGAAAAAGGAATGTGCTATACTCAACATTTGCTGGAGAAGAGAGATAAAACAGTTTCTGCAGCCTGCACAGACAGAAAGAGAGGAAAAACGTGAGGATTGATAAGGGGAGAGAATGAAGAAGTGGTCTTAGGTCCCATGGCAGTAATACATCAAATCCCTGCCTTGGACAGAAATCAAAGGTCAAAAGGCCCTGAGAAGAGGTGGGAAGATAAAAGTCCAAACTTGGGCTCTCTTACATTATCCCAGTGACCACCAGAGATGACCAGAAGAACACTGGACTGATTACCACCTGGGGCAAAGATGGGTGGAATTAAAAGATACATATGTATTGGAAAATTATGTAATCCTATGAATATGTAATATTTTAAAGGATAAAAAGGTTGAGAAATGGCTGGATGGCACACGATTTGAGGAACGATCCTCCATGTGTCCAGCGCTGAATAAACATACCTACTTCACAATTTAACATGGGTTGTGGAGTCCTTTCCGCACCTCATACCTACATGTCTGACTGCAGCAGAGCTCCAGGCTGATCCCATTTGTCACCCCAACACAAGCAAAGGGCAGTAGTCCAACAAAGATTTGGCTTTACAAGCAAGAAATCTGCAACCCAAGCCATGTGTCCTGCCACAATTCTCCCAAGGGCTCCCTCCCACGACTTGCCTTTTCCTGCATGAACACAGAGGAAGTCAGCTGCAAAAAATGATGGGATTTGAAAACCACACACAAAACAATGAGACCAGGAACCAGAGGCAATATCCAGGGTTGCAGGCATGTTTATAGGATGGACCTGTGTTAGCTCAGCCAAAACCTTAGGTAGCTCCCAGCCTTGTTCCCTGGCAGCGCTAAATAGGTAATATTGCCCGATGATGAAAACTCCCATTTGTGAAATACATTGCCTCCCAGTAAGCAATTTGCAAGGGATAACAAGTTTAAGAGGATAATTTTGCTTTGTCAGCAGCTTTGTCTCAGGGTGACCTATCTCCCAGACTGTAAGATAACTGCAGAAGCCTTTCCAAATTGAGCAGCCATGACTTATCTAGTTCTACTGAGAAAATAACCAGAGATTTCACTGGCTTCAGTGAAGCCCAGGTTTTACCTGTGGGTATTTATTTCTGGATCATATATTACATTCTGGCTCCTGAATCACTATATTTGCTCATGTGGAAGTTGATAGAAAATTACAAACAGTTTAAACAACAAATTTTTGAAAATCAGCAAAACCCGGCACTCTGAGCTCTTTCAGTAACCGTCTTATTTTCACAGAGGCTTTCAAACCAGCATGACCAGGGTTTTCCCTCTAGAAAATCTTGCTTTTCGTAACAGCAGTTTTCATGACGTAGGAAGTCATCTTTCCTCCCTTGATAGCCATCCCCGGGAGCGTGGCCGGTGCTCCTGCAGAGCAGAGGATCAGCAGCACAGACAGGAGAACACCTCAGTCAGCAGCCAGCCAGGGCTGGCTAAATCTGTCCCGGCGCCGGACGCGGGAGCTGTCCCGTTCTTTTCCAGAAAGGAAGCTTTCACACGTCTCTGAACTTGATACTTAGCACACTGTCACGGAATGCGCCCGCAGCAGGGGTTGATGGCCATTTGCACAATTGCAATGGCGAAATGGAAATATCAACACCTCCTACAAATGAGGCAGAGGATTTCTATCTTTTCTAAAGAGATTTAGAACAAAACTATTAACATCAGTGCCAACAAAGTACGAAAAACCATATTTATGCATGTCTGCAGAAGTGCTCACACGCACGCCACAAGCAACAGCAGAACAGGGGTTAAAAGGAACGTCAGCAGTTATTTGCTACAGTATCCTACCTGTGATTTCATGTAAAAGAAAAGGAAGAGCAAACTGACTCAAAGATATGGTGGCAAGATAATGAAGATTACGAGTGGAGTCACAAAATATCCAGGTAAGGGAAAACTGGGAAATTCACTCTTCTGGAGGAATGAAACAAAATATGATGCACAATATCAAACCCATCATCTACTCCTATGCATAAAGCCAAAACCCGGTTTGTCACTACCAGTCAGTAATACACATGTTAAGGTCCTAATGTTCCCTGCCCCATATCACACAAATGCTCCTGATGCGACCACTTGCCCACACATACATATCTTAGCTCTTGAGAGTAAGAACGTATAAGAGTGTGAAGGAATGAAATCTGTAAAAAAAGGAGTGCAGGTAGGTAGAAATCAGACACCTGATTCATTCTGTAATATTAACATCACCTACACACTCCATAAAGTCTCCAGAAGCACTAATAGTTGGTCTCACTTGGGATATGACTTTTAATTTTAAAAAAAGCAGTCTACCTGTCTAACATTAAAGACCCACTGTAAGACCTCTTCATAATACCAGAATTAAACTGGCTCACTGGGCAGGTAACACAGTGAGTACTTGGTCAAAAGCACACATCACAATTCACAAGTTTTAATTCATTCTCCAACGTTTTAGTGAGTGGTGAAGCTGGAAAACGGCAGTCTGGAGTCAGTGACCCACAACTTTTCTTCCTTCTCACATGTGTGTGTTACCAGTAGAACATCAAAGCAGCCTACCATGGCAGACTAACCACCACTCCTATGCCCATGCATGCCTCAGACACTGTGTGGCTGCTCTACACAATACTGTAATTAGAGTATGCAAAAATCAATGTGTATTTGTACAATATACACTCAATTGTAAGTCTACGTAAATGCATTGTCATGTCCTTGAAATATTATATGCATCTGTACAAGAATTATCATTTTATTGATAGGAGATAGTGGAGCATATCATCCAAGAGACTTTTCAATGCAAAGCCCATCTTCTAAACTTGACCACTATCAGTGGCTGATGAATGTGTGTTGCCATCAAGACCCTCTAAGAATTCCAGGTGAACAGAAAGGCTGGTGACACCATGGACGGAAGGGACACAGCATGCTCTGTGACATCCTGGGCTCACCCAATGCCACAGCAGGCAGGGTCCCAGCACAAGGAGGGATGCAAGATCACTATCACTCTCTATAATTCCCAGAACTTATATAAACAGCTTATTGGTTATCTTTGTTACTTGGATCCCAAAAGAACCAGGTTCACCTCAGTGCAAAGCAAACGGAAAGCAATTTACATTTACTGTTAGCCTCTCCTACTCTGTGTTATGAAACACTTCCATTACTGAAAAAGCATTTCTAATCTACATTTGCAATTTACACTCTATGATATTTGATGATTCTTTAGATGAAAAAGTACTATTACAACATCACACCTGACAGGAATTCAGCTTGCTATAGGGATGCTCATTTTCAATTCATTGTTTTACAGACAGAGCCTTTTGAGAGCATCAGTCAAGTCCACATTGGAAAGATATGTCAGTTAATTGGAGTATTTTACATTTGAAGGGGACAAAGAGCTCCCTATTGACTCCCACTGAGGCAATTCCTGAGAGATTTGATGGTTTCTTTTCTGTTTGTCTTAAACTTGAACCTCTGAACTGCAGCACATCTGTGAGTTAATTTGTAGGGAACACGCATTCATTAGAAAAAGAAGCACTAAGTGAAAATACACAGTGTCATCAAACAACACGTTTCTGTTGCAATGGATTCATAGATACTCCCTTGAGTCAAAACGTAGTTGTAACAACCTTTCCTGTTGGGAATCTGTAAGCCAGACTTCTAAAAACAGTGGTAACTTCACATAAGATCTGTGCAGATGACACTTCAGTCAAACTTCACCACTCTGCATGGCTTAGAAGGAAAAATCAGGGAAAGAAGATGGAATAAACTATTTTTCATAAATTTCTAGTATAACACTACCATAAGATTTCTGCCCTAACGCAAATTTAAAAGGCTGTCAATATAGAAAACTCAGAGTTATAGGCTAGATCTTGGAAAAGAAATCGATTAGGACAGAAGTCAAAGAAACAAAAACCAATTTAACCCATCATGACTCTGCTGCTTACGACAGAAATAGCACAAAGATGCTGTGCTGCATATTTACATGCACCTACACCTAGTTGCACACCAGTGTTGGTGTTTCCAGAACATTCCAAGACGAAGAATGATTTATTGCCAGATGAAGAATTGCTTGCACCTGGTGGGTTAATACAACAATCATTTTGCAAAATCATTAACCTATGGAACCATACAGTCAAAACTATGATAAACATTGACCAAGGAAAGGAATAAGAAACTACACTTCATTGATCTAAGGATCCAGAAATTAATGAACTACACTAGTTATGCCAACTTTTCTCCTAATTTGGAAAGTAGCACTGAATTCACAGGGCAAAGTATAACTTCAGGGTCACCAACCACCAGGAACCACTGGAGGGATCCCTGGGCAAAGGGAGCACGTGCCAATGGGAGGAAGTATATGCTAATGACTCTGGGGAAATGGTTATCACAGGAACGATTCTTCTGGGAAAACCTATGAATATGTATGTAAAAAACTGTACAGGAACAGGAGCCTTTCCTGTCCTCAGCATGCACAACATTACAGAGGAAATATCCCCTCGTGCATCCAGCACTGAGTAAAGAATTTCTGCTTCTTAATGCTACATTGGTGTTAAGGAGTTCTTTTTACCAATTTTTGGTAACAATTTTTATTCAGAAGACTGTGCAAAACTCTTGAACTGCTTGAAAATAGCATCTTATAGGGGTTCTTTTAGTGTTATTCAATCTATTTCTACTAACACACTCCAAGTAAATTCATGCAAGTCTGTTTGGTAGGTGCATGTTAGGACTCAGCTGGGCCAGCATTGTCATCTCACAGCTGAGAAACACAGGCACATGATGAAACTGTGCCCAGAGACATCAGAGGAACAAGTAATAAAGGAGAGAGAAATCAAAGATACAGAACCTCATCACAGCCATGTCTAGGGTAAAGCCCACCACATATTCTAATGACAGAGAGATGATACAGATAACGGAAAATGGGCCAAAAAAAGAAATCATCATGTAGTATAACAGAAGATATTTGAATTCCTGCCTTTAAAAGTCCTTCCATATAATACCTGGCATGCTGCAATTTATGGTTCTAAAACCCATGTAGATACTAAGACTCAAATTGAACACGTACTAGGTTCATTAAGCTGTGCTCAAAAAGAAAAAACAAAACACCATCATTTGGGGAAATTAAGCAAAATGTTCAGATGTTTAAAATATTTGACTTCTTGGAAATACAGCAAACAATCGAGACAGCTCTGCTGTCGTAGCAGTATATTTATTATGAGGCTAGCTCCAATGGGTGAAAAGGTTAAATGTCTGAGCTGCTGTCAGAATTACAGGAGGCAGGAAACTGCTTCATTAGATCCCAAGATAACCATGTTTCATTGCTGACCCTGGCAATGCAGCACAGAACACAAATATTAGAATGACAGCACACAGCAGCTCTCAGTGACAAAGAATAGGTGTATTTGGAAAAAAACAGGGATTTGAGCTTTTAATTTCAGTGAAATACAAGAGTGGAAGGTCTAGTGTTTTGTCAAGGTCAGAGTAAGAAGACAATATTTTCTGTAGAAACACAATAATGCCATTTGTTGAATGCCCTGAGGGGCTGGGCTTCTCAGGACAAAAAAAAAACAAACCTGAAAATCACAGAAAAAGTGGCATGATTTTGTCTAGTAATACCAGCATAAAATTTCCTTCTATGCAGACAGATTATGTGCTCAACATAGAGTAAGGTTTTATATGTCCAGTGCTATGCAGAAGATTGGACCAAACTGTTGTAACAATTATTAAAAACTGAATGATTCTCAGTTGTAACATGCAGTGCTGGAAGCATTTCCTACATAAAACATTTCAAACGGTGGCATAGAAAAGTGCATCTCTCATGAAAAAACAGTTTATTAGCCTTCTTTTAGAGGGGTCACCAATGACAGTAATCCTGTTTAGCAACACTAATTCTTTGCTGTGGAAGAAGGTAAGTTAAATACCTGGGAACACATTACTCACTTGATCTCTCTAAGAAACAGCAGCACTGTACACGAATTACCAGCCTGTTTCTGACCAAGTCCCTTAAACAGACTGAAGCGGTCACTCAGGCCCTGTGACTGGCCACTTTCTTTGTCCATCACACCTCTGAAAGACACACAAACTTTCTTCCAGGGGCTTCTTTTCAATTGCATTGTGACAACCACTGTGTGAAAGAGGGGATGAAAAAACCCCAAAGAAACAAATAAGGTATATTTTTCCTTTCTGTTTTGACTTGTTTCACTGCTTCACTGTAGGGTAGTTTGAAACACAAGTCATCTACATGGTTGAGTGCTACAGAATTACCCAGGGGTGGTAACCTGACCAGTAATATCCAGGAAACATGGATTGAGAGGTCCCCATCCTTTATCTTGTCATCTCAGAAAAAGGGCAAAATAAATTCTCATTTAGAAGCACAGCCACAGAAGTTGAAGGAAATTCAAAGAGCTTGAAAAGAAACACCTAATGTGCATCACATCTTGCAGGACTTTATAGCAAACAGTACATGCTCTCCCCCCACACACCACTGGAACAGAAATAACCCAAATGCAAAAACTTTGTGACAGAGCATATTATTAAATACAGAGACACAGGGATCATGAGCAAAGCAGATATTAGCAAATTATTACTGAAATAAAATTAGATGTCAATCAAGTTACAACTGTACCAAATTTCGTTAAGCGTTTAAGCAGGAAGACATGAGTGATTTGCAATGGAATGGTAAAATACAGATGAAAATCACACTGCTCAAGGAACCAGAATAATAGATTACAGAGTTGGGCTCAATTCAGAAATGCAAGCTAATCTAATAACTAAAAATGAGCTAATAAGATGGACTTGATGAGTCCTGCAGTGCTTTAAAGATGTTTCTATATTATCAAGACTGCCTTAATGCTGTATGTCCCTCAGATCTCACATTTTCTTACTGCTCTTCACAAAAAGAGTGACTTCTGGGAACTGTAGCTGCATTTGTGCTCAAGAACAAGAGGGAACATATTTAAAATGAAGACAGCTTCAAACTAACAGTGTAAGAAGGATGAAGTCACCTTTTAAAGGTGACCATTACCCCTGCAGACAAGGAGCTCTCTTGGGTGAACCTGCAGATCATTTCTGAAAGATTGAAACATTTTACAGGAAGACTGAGATGAACTTTTGCATCCTTTTTAGAAAGGATGAAGAAGAGCCCGTTCAACTGATAATCGATTATAGTAGATACAATAGACTCTGATTTCCTCAAATTGGGCAATAATAGTGCCCAACCCAAAAGAAACAAAGGTGTGAGTGTCCAAGTGAATGCAATTATCACAGGTGAAGCCCCACAGCACCATTAGAGATTTCTAACAGAGGCTGGGGGGAACTGCAGTTTATCAGGGAAAGCAGCTCAGGCAGCAGCTCTGCATTACACACAGCTCTGCAGTCTGGTCAGTGCTGCAGCAGGCAGGAGATGGGATCCTCAACACACAGAATAGTCCCAAATCCAATAGAACAAGCCCTAAACCTTTCCACTCCACAGTTTCATTTTCAGCTAAATCACTATGACCACATTAGTCAAACATAAGCTTTTAAATTCAACGGAAAAAAAATGACTATGAAATTTTATTACCTGTATTTCATAGCAAATTGAGAAAATTGATACAACAGTCTCTTCCAGCCTACAGATTTCTTCTTCTCTGAGCAGTCCTGGCCTTTTAAAAACAGACCTGAAAAAAGCTCATTATCCTTCCTCTTTTCATAAATTTAACACTGAGGAACCTACACTGGTAACTACTGAGTTGATTCCAGTTAATTGAAAGCAGCAATTTAATATTGTCACTGTCACTATCCTCAAAAGCCTATCTTTTAGCTGAGATATTAAGATAATTCAACAGGAAAGGATGCTTTCCATGCAGAACTCAGTTAGCATCCACGAGTTTCGCAGAAAAGAGTTCAAAGTTAGACAGAGTTACAAACTAAGCAAAAAAGAATCAAGATACTCTATTGTAAATGCAGGAAAATCTCCTATGTAACCATACTCATTTTGCATCACCGCTCTGCGTGCATCAGGCCTCTCCAGTACTTGACTAAATTAATTATTCATTAAGTAACAAAAATTCTTCTTCCTCCTCAGATAGCTGAAACTTAAAGATATCACTTCAGTATGAATAAATAATAACATATTGACAGGAATATGGTGTTCATACGGTCAGGAGGATGGTGGAGATAGACCAATCCCCAATTTATGCACTAAGTAGATACCACAGCAATCACAGCCTGCTACATTACCACATTTTGATAATGGTTTTCAATACTAAAGATAATACCCAACATTTTTCAAAGAGCAGCAAGTATCTACTTTGTGCCTCAAAGGCCTTTGAATTTTAAAAGCCAGGCAGTCAGTGCTTTCTAAATATCAAGTCCCCTGGAATGTAGTTTCAAACTGGGCACTCATAAGTAATTCATTGCTGTTGTTATTTCGGAACCTTCCTGGAAAGGTTAATGCTAGTTAGTACTTCCCCTCAAAAAATGGAGCAGAAACCCTTCTCTATCTAGGACATTTCATACTTTTAAATGCAAAAAACATACCTTTCAGTTTGAAGAGTCTGGGATCTGGTAAAGGGAAAGAATCCAAATCCAATCTCCACACTCATTTTGACAATCTGTGGCTGCGTAAACATTTCCTTAGTTCTCAAAAGAGGTGATACCATTATCATACTTCGATTTTGTTGTTCTAATTATCAAATAGGATATGGCAGTGTTAATGTTTTTAACCTGGTTTCTTAATTTGCTATGGAACTTCTGTTTAAGGGCCATCCCAAAACAGAAGTTTCTGGCTGTTTTTAACTAGACACATGCTATAAGCATTATTAATGGCAGTGACAGCAAATTACAAGCGTTTACACTCTAAAGAAACAGTTATATGCTCTTTAAGTGAGATAGCAAAAACCATTTAGCTTAAAAAGAAAATAAGCCAAAAATTTTACATTCTCTCTGACTAAAAAGGAAAATTTACTTTCTAAGTAGTTTATGTGTGTACAAGTAATCAGTTGATGCTGCAATTGTGTATTTTTATTGGCTTTTCAAAATGCTTCAGAAAAGCCACATAAGTCTTGGAGATCACATAAATCTTTGAATCACAAGAACAACCGAAATGCTATTGTGATTCTCTGTTGAAACAGCTGTGGTCTCAGTAGGCAAAAAAAGTGTCAGTAAAATTATACAGCCAATTTTAATGCTGCTGAAATAGTCTCACAATTTGCTGAAACTACCCCTGGTTTTCCCCCAAAGTACTGTGGATGTCATCTGTGACTATTACTCAAACCATAAGGGTTAGTGCATTTCTGTACACAGAACTTAAATTGGCAAACCCCTACCACAGAGAGCAGTTCTGAGGTAAACTAATTAGATTTTAAGCTGTTAAAACACTGACAGCGAGTGATGGCCTGGCTGCTTGCCCTATTATTTCTGCTGAACCAGAGAGAAACCCTTATGTTAATAACAGTACATTACCAGAAGTGTTTTAAGATAAGACACTACCTGTAATAAGGAGGTCCCATTAGAGCAATCTCAAAGTGCTTTACAAAAGATCAGCAGATGACAGGGTGTGTTAAAAGCCAGCACTGGTGACATTCGCTCGGCTTATTGTGAAGGACAGTGCTGAAATCACAAAGCTTCCCAAAAACTAGGTAGAAACAGGTAGAATAAGGAAAAATCAGCTTCCATCACCAACCTTTGGACATTATTCTGTAAAATAACACAGGGTCTCTTTTCCCTTCCCCATTTTCTCACTAACAGCACATCTAACATCCATTTTGTGACAAGAGCAAACTGCTTGCCCAGGATGCACAGGCTATACCATGGCAATAGCAATTAATCTCCTGACATGGCAGAGACAGCAGCTTATTTGTGCATCCTAACACCTTGATCAATTTTATTGAACAGAGCTGCTGCCCCTTCTAAAAGTGCATCTGAAGGAAACAGCCTGAACTGCTTCTTTACGCCAGATCCCTCTTACTGTAATCATAGATTACTCATTATTTTGAGGCAAAAAAAGGAATGAGGCTCAATCATTTAAAGTCACATTTTTTCATCCACAAAAGCATCCTCAACTCTTCAGAAAGATGGGGGAGCTAGGCAGCTTCTTACAAGCACACAAGGTGCTGACAGACAGCTAAAGGAAATTCAGTTTCAAGGCTGGTTAGGTTTCAACTTCCACTTTAGCCTATTGAAAAGCACTGAAGAACGACATTTCTGAAAACATATGAGAAGAAAAAAATAAGGAGAATAACACTCAGTAATTCTAAGCACATTTCTAACAATTACAGATTAATTTTCTGCTTTCACTGATGAAATACGATAAATTCTTGCATGCCAAGGACTTTGTACAAAGCTGACACTTAAGTCTGGAATCTCACAACACACTAGTCAAAATGAAAAGCTCTTACAAAGATGATCATTCCCCTACATTAAAACTGCTCCTGATATCTGGGTCAGCTGGAAAGTGATCACATACAACATATGCCCACAGTGTCATCAGCATGGTGGGGTAAGTGAGCCTGCAACCTGTCGTTTTAGCACAAAAAAAAAAAAAAATCTTTGACGAAAAAAACCTCAGGTATTTTGCTTTCCATTTACTGTCCCCTTTTTCCCTGCTAGGAGCCAATTAGAGACCTATCAATTATATTTCCAAGCTGCCTTGTGACAAGTGTACTTTCACACCTAATTGCTCTGCTTACTCTATCAGCCAGGAAATCTCATTTCCTTTTGCAGGTACCCTCTGGGTTTAATTCACAATATCGTCTATAATGGTCTGGGCCTGAATTCATCTTCCCTGACTAAACAAGCTGGCTTAAATCACCTATCCTTTTCTATTTATTATTTCAAAATGTCTTTCCTATTATTCCATGGAGGTTTCATGCCTGCACAGCCTGTGTTTTCTGAGCATCAAATTGACAGCAACAAATTCTTCACGGTTTGGGAAATATTTTTTGTTTTCCTTGTATACATCAGCAGCATCCTAAAAAAACCAAGCTGAAATGCCATAAATAGTTGCTTTATGACAATGGTAAGGAATACTTTTCAATATTTATAGATATTGTTATGTGTGGATATGTATGTACAGGTAGCAATTATAAATGGGACTATTTACTACAGTGAGAGAATGCAAACATTTAAAGTAGTTGGATCTTGTACTTAATTGAGGTGGGGGAGGGAGGCAGGGGAAGGGCTGCTTTTAAGAACTCCCCTCCCTGCTTGGATTTTGTCCAAGTTGACAGCCTGCAGTATAAAGTAGCCTAATGAAATACTAAAGATTATTTTCCATGCATATATTAAGCATGGATTGCTTTTAACTTCTGGAAAAAAAAAATCATATGGCTTATCTACAGAACAACCATACTTGGATATTATATCCTGCACATTTCAAACTCATTTATCATTGGTGCTGCTCACTTCTATAGTTATTTGCTTCACTCTTTTAAAAATATATTTTTCATTAAAGAAAAAAAAAGAAGCCACAACAGA
>WEKY01039649.1:0-11623 GCA_013390045.1 Picathartes gymnocephalus
ATCTTTAGGTCCCTTCCAAGCCATTCCATGAATCTGTGAATTTTGGGAGAGAGCAATCTCAGGATCTCCTGAGATCAACCTAGCCTTTTTGATACATCATCTTGTGCTCCTAATCCATAATGAAAAAATTCAGAGAAACTTCTGCTTTTCTGTCTGTCACATTTGATATATTAGTGAGAAATTGTCTTGGTCAGATCACGGAGAAATTTCACAGTAATCAGTCTGTATAAACTTTCTCTTTAAAGGCAAACTTTTAAACTTTTTCTATTTCTGTTGTGTTTACAAGTACAAAGCAGACTTAACTGGTTTGCCTGGAAAGTGAATTCTTTGTTTCTTTTTTTTTCAAGTTGAATAGGTTGATAGGTGAATATTCTAATTTATAATTTTTTTTGAGGAATTATTCATAGAACATACAAAGGCCTGACTTTATATATAGTTTATTCTAAATGGAAAATAAAAACAAAGTAGTATTTCAGGATTATTTTGGTGTGTGCGTTTATTCTAAGTAGAAGAGTTCTTTTCTAGAGCTGCTATAAGCAACTGGAAACACAACTGGTTCTTTCCATGCAGCATTTCCAGTGACATTTTCAACAGATACCCCAAAGTCAGTAGAGGGTGTGTTTTATGTAATTGGTAGCTTTTGGGGATGGATCTCAGATGATATCATCTTTTTAATATCTGTGAAGTTCATGAGCAGAAGATGGTTTATTCCATCTGTAGGGCGTGAACCATGATCTAATAATTTTCTTTCAGCTCCGGTGCAAATGACTGGTGTATGTTCTTAGTAACAGCAGACAACACTATAGTTATCTGTGGTCTCATTTCTATTTCTGAAAAATTATTCTATGATGAGCATCACTCAGTAGTATATATTGCACATTTCTGCTTTTTAACTTTTTTTAAAATAGTGTAATAAAAATTTCCATATGCATCATGTTTTGGTTACATTCTTCTTTGTAACGTTCATCTATTGATATCAGATTTTTCTGTCCTTCACTACAGTGAAATACAAAGTGTTAGAAGATATGTGTGAGTATCTGTAATCTTGTGGACCATAGCAGTACACACAATTACCACTGGGTTGATTCAGCTAGCTAGCAGGCAAACATCCAGTAAAAACTCAGTCGAGACGTAATAGCTGAACACGGAAGAAAATGAAGACATCAGAAAAAATTGTTTGCAGTCTCTATTCCCTATAAGTTGTTCACACCTTTCTCTTTTTGCTTTATAGGGACCCTCACCACTTTCCTCTCAGTCCTTAAGGCCTGGGATGCTGCTCTGGTTAAGTATCTTATTCCCATAGAATTTTCCATTTCTGATATATCCAGCATTTTGCCATCTGCAGATTTTTCTGAGTAACTGTCAATCCTTCTTTTCTATTAAATCTATTTACGAAGTTTCTTAGGGACTGGGTTGGACCTCTCCTATTTTCCAACCCTTTTTGAGTTTCAGAATGTAATCTGTCTCTTTGTGGTGGCTCATCTCTCCATCTTCCTCCTCGAGCCACAGTGACTTCAGAAATGCTTATTAAGCCTTGGCCTTGATGTGGGAAACTACTGTGGCTAAAGCCAGTTCTCTTGCAGCCCTTAAAACAGGGGTGCCAAGTGAGACCCTTTGAACTCCTCTGGACCACTGTGGGCTGTGACCAGAAATCTCCCTTGGAGCCGGCAGCTCTCAGAGCCAGGGAAGGATGCTCAGGGATCGCAACGAACGCTGACCCCATCCTCCTCGGGGCTCAACCCTTCACCCAATGAGAAGGCACAAGGGCATCCCATGTGAGTACTTCACTGAATTTGGGGGGAGTTTTCCACAGGTGTATACCTTGTACATACTCCTCTGGGTCTGTGTGCATGCAAGTGTGAATATGCTATAGCAAATGTGCTGTGAATGTTGCTCTCTTACATGCTTAGGTACTTCAGATTTGCAGGTAAGTTAGACCTATAAGTGAATTACTGTTGTGCTTGCGGTAAATTCTATAGAATCTTCTGTCAAATTATTTAAGTCACGCTATTGATTGGGTGATGTTGCATGCTGTTAAATTTAAGTGATGTCAAACCCTGTAGACCTAAACCTTTGGTCAAGTCCAAGGCTCGGTTTGGCAAGGGCATCCACTCTGAACCTTGTGATTCTATAGGAGAGCCTCCCTTATTCCTTTTCATCCTTACCCTTTCCCATCCTTACCCTTTACCCATCCCCAGCTTCTATGTATATAACTTTCAATTGATTTTATTTTTAGATTGATTGATTCAGATTTCAGTCTGATTTTTCTGTGTGCTCTAACTCTCCAGTAAATAATAGAATGAACTTTGCCGTGAAATTTTTCATGCTTTCTTCTATAGTAAGTCTGCTTTACCAATACCTTTCCCAGTGATTCCTTGAGCAACCTAATACACTCATTCATGACACTCTAAACAGTCATCATTTAAAATATACTTCTTTCATAAAATTCTCTGCTCTTTGTGACTCACATTGTAGTAACATGTTCAAAATCAAAGACAGGCATAGAAATATCTTTGGCGAATAGGCATCAGGTGTGGGCACGCTGCCATGTCACAGAATGACAGAATCAGTCACCTTGGAAGGGAGCAGAGTAGGTCATGTGATCCAACCTCTCTGCTTAAGCAGGGTTGTTCCAGAGCACATGGCACAGGATTGTGTCCAGACAGTTCTGGAATATCTTGAGGAAGACTCCACAACCTCCCACTGTCAAACTGAAGGGATTAGTAACTCTGAACTTGTGTAAAAGTGCTGATTTCCACTCCCTATTTTTGTGTGCAGTGTTGCTTGCTGAGCATCAAGCAGGCCCTTTGTAATCTGTGAGTCAGGGTGAGTTTGAATTCTTCCGTAGGCATCACGTTGAATGAACCCTTTGTGGTGCAGATTATGGAATTAGAATGAGTGTCAATATGAAGCTTAGAAATGTTGATATCCCCTCTTTGTAGGAATAATTGGTCATGGTTTTTTCTTATTCTTCAACTTCATTACTTTCACACTTCAGTCACTGTGAACTCTTTACCCCACACATGCTCCATTCCTGGGCAGTCCTACACAAATAACATCACAGTTAGTAATGATGTACAAGCTCAGTTTCCAAAATGAAGCTCATAAATGAAGTTCACACTAGTAGGCATATGTTTAACAATCATTGATTATACAAGTAGAAAACAAGGGTCCTAAGTGACTTGCAATTTCTAGGTTTATGTGTTGTTAATATATAAGTGCGTAAACAACTGTATTACTCCCTTTTCCAAAGAAGACCCTAAAAATTTCAAAATATTTTTATAGGCAAACAGTTCCCCTGTTTGCTTGTGAAAGCCTGATCTGTGAAAAAGTAAATGTTATTACAAATTGCCTAGAACTGAAGTTGTTAGAGGAAGGTCACTGCTGGATCACCCCAGAGCACAAAGTCTCAATACAGAGCTTAATAGGGAAGCAAATGTTCTGTTAGGAGCACAGTGTATGGTAAATTTGAGTAGAAATTCTGTTTTCTCTCTCACAGGTGACTATACATACACAATCCAATATGTGAACCCACACCTATGATTAACCAAATTCTGGTCATGTGTTTAAAAGACCCAAACACTCTATATCTTGACTGTAAATATTAAGAATTCTCAGAAATGTTATGCAAAACTAATGGAGCTGTACAGAGACATGTAATTTGCTAGAATATACCTGCAAAATGAAAGTACAAAGTGAGAGGAAGTTTCTCAGTATGCAGAGATGCAACAATATAGGTACAGGCAAATCGTTGATCTCAAAAGACAGTAATTACCCTGGCTGCCTTTGTAATTTTTTTTAAGCTATCATTCAATAAATGCTTAATTTGTGAACAATCAACTATGTGAGGTTAAGGTCATAGGAACAAGTGTTTGAATGCAAGTGTGGGGTTTTGTTCATAATTGTTGCAGAAGTAATTTGGCAATTTGTAACTACAGTGAGTGTTTAATTCTGCTTTTCTTTTTGTAGTCCATTAACTCTTGCTTTAACTTCTACTCCTTGTAAACCAACTGCTTATATTGGACCTTCTTCATAAACAGTTAATGAACCCAACTCCATGCAGAGGACCCATCAGTGAGATTTAGAGAAAAAAAAAGCAAACAAACCCCCCCTTTCTCCAGGTAAGAGTGGGTAGCAAGGTGTGGGGGAGTTTGTGTGTGTGTATTGTCACTGACTTTTCACAGATTTCTCTGTCCTTCCTTGGCACTGATGCATTTGCTGTAATACGGCTTATTTTTCATGTGACAGGTAAGCTACAGGAATCCAATTGTACAAAATTTTTTTGGAAGATAGGAAGCCAGTTGTACTGATACCAAGAATATCCAGTCCCTATAATAATCCACTAGGAATGGGATATCCAGATCTTCAAGTCTGGTTTTGAAATCCAATGCAGTAGTTATATATAGAAGTATTTTAATTTCCAGCAAAGTCACCAAAGCTCATCCCCAAAACTTACTTTATTTGGTGCATAGAGACTGTCCCAGAGAAAATGTGGGAGGATCACAGGATAAAGAAAGAGAGTTGATTCATCATGGAAGAGAATGGTTTAGGGAAAAAATGCCTGTAAATATGGGCATGAGTTTTCTTTTTCAGATAAAGTACGTCACAAACAGGAATAGGTTCCTGTGCAGGAAACAGCTCTTCCATGAAAGAGGCCAGGGACCAGAGCGTGTCAGGCCAAAACAGTGGCAGAGCAAGCAAAACAAGTACAGTGGCTACTGATTTCCTTCCTCTGTCATGCATAATTCATTGCAGAACTGCAGAGAAGCAAATGCTCCAGCTTTCAACACAGTTATCACTTCTGATTCAGACAGAGTAATGCATGCTCTCATCCTAACAGATACTTAGATCAAAAGGTAACAGATACGGAAAAGTAAATGCAGGCAGATGAATACATTTGCCAGCAAAATAATTTTTCCAGGAATATTACCAGAAAAAGGGAAGTTCTGTTGTGAAGGAAATTTTTCAAGAGAAGATTGGCATCAGGCTATGGACCGCTTTGACCAGAAGAATTTACACATTTTTGCCTCCAGCAAGACAATGCTTGTGGAGCAAGAAGTGCTGTGATCTGCAAAACCAAAATTTACTGCTATTGATTTTACAAGCACTGCCATCAGATGCAGAAAAACCCTCCATGCACTGTGGTCTCAGAGAAACCATAGACAAACTCACAGAAGAGATGTCACACCTGCCTGGCTGGAGCCAGCAAACAGAGAGAGAAAGGATATGGCTGAGCAATTCAGAAATTCAAAGGAATCTGTAGCCAAGCATTTCTGGAGTGAAACGTTTTGGAGTGAGGCTTTTTTGAAACACAACTTTTCTTGAGCCTTTCAGGAGTGTTAGTGCAGGGCAATCTCAGACTGTGGGAGGCTTGTGCTTGTTTGCAAAAGGTGTTTTTGCAAGCAAACAGCCTGTAATAGTGAGGGGTCTCTTGCTGCGGTATTGGCAGCTCCAGCACGCTTGGAGCCAGAAGAGGCAGTGCCAAATGGCAGGGATTGTAGATTGCTTTACCGCTTGGCACCGGTCCAGCAGATATTGCTATTTCAGGAGATATCCCTGCCAGGCAAAGCAGCAAAGAAAGGCTTGCCATCACATTAACTGGTTAAGATGAATTTGCTCTAATAAAGAAAAAGGTCACAATAATTAATGGTTTAGTGTAAGCCTCTAAATTGAAATCTTGACGGAGGGAATTAGAATAACCTTTCAGTGAACTTAGTTGGAGCTATCATTTGAGCACCACAATAAGAAACATAATGCATGCATTGACATGGGCACAGATTAAAGAGTATCTTGGATGGGAGCCCTGGGGAAATGAAGGAAGAATTTAAAGAGACAACACAAGTTATTGAAAAAGAGATTTTTCTTGCCTCTTAGCTCCCACTCCAAACTGAGCATTAAACTGCAGATGTTACTCACAGAAAATCTCCAACACATGCCCATCTTCAAACGCAAATCTGAGAGCAGGCTGTTGAGTAAAATCTGAGGCTGACTCTCAGTATAACTGAAGATCATACTTTAATCAACCAGCAGAGGTATTCTCAGATATCTCTGCCATAACTATCATGCCATTTTATATTGCAATTAAAAAACACAGCAACAAAACTTTGGAATCTGTTGCCTCTTGTATAAGACATGGCAACAATGCACTGGAGACAGGAGAAATTGAGCTCAGTTGAGAGGTAGGAATCTGGTTTTCTCAGCTTGGGGTTTTATCCTTTCAAAGCTATGCTCTTGTCAAACATTAGCATGTGGACTCTGAAGAGCAGGCATGCATGGCAGTAAAGACAGCTTCTGCCGTTCAGTAGCAGATTGAAAGGTACAGATGAAGATAGAGGACAGCAACTGCACTGGGAAATTTGGTGCCAGCTAGTAATTGCAACAGCAGCCTGCTGCAAACATGCTTGTAGCTGAGCCTCTGGAGTTGCTTGTTCCTAACCCACTGCCTACACGTCTTCTTTAGATACTGTGCAGGGGGTCAGGTCCCATGCATTTCCCAGCATACCATCTCAGGAGGGGCATCTGAGCCCTCTTTTCCATGCCTGTTACAGAGCTTTTCCTTCCAGATAATTTTTTTTAAGAGATGTCAAATGCATAAAGCTCATCAGTTGACATTAGTTCAGACTTAAACATCTGTTAGATATTTTTCTCTCTCCTGGTCTTTACCATTGTTTTTTCCATCAACACTGAGAGAAAGGGCTCAAGAAACTGCCAGGAAACCTGGCCTGACCTTGTGATGTGTGGGAGTCAGGTGGGGATCTGTCAGGTCACTTGAGCAGCCACCATGAAGGGGCTTTGGTCCCAGCAGTGACAGTCTCTGGTGGTGGGAGTGTGACTGCCAGAGTCTCATGAACGGTCAGGCTGGGAAGGTCCCTTAACAAGGCTCTCTGTGGATCCTGTTGTGAGTTGTGCTGCACAGCTTTCACAGCAGAGCCACAAGATTGGAAGTAAAATGTTTCCCAGCAATATTGCTGTGAAGGGAAAGCCTGAGGTCCTAAATAGCTTTTCAAAATTATTTTTATCATTCATATTTGAATAGGAATTACGTTATTCTTATGCCTGTTTGGGTTTTTAACGTTGTTTATTTTTTCATGTAGGGCTTTATATTTCAGCAGAGGGCACTGTGACCATACCTAGAATTCAATCCATTGATTGGGTCACATGAAAATGGAAAAATATTATTCTGTTTTTCCTCAGCATCAGTTCTTAAACCACTGGGCTACACATGTAGGATTTGCTTACTCTCCAGTTTAATCATTGTCATTATACAGGGCTTGTACAAAAAGACCTTGGGAAGGTTGGGAGAGTCCTTGGGAGACATTGGTAGGCTCTTTGTGGTTTACAGATATCTAATGCCAGTACTGGAAACAGGTAAAAAAAACGGGATTTTCCTGTGAGGTGTGTGGTAGAGTCCTGCCCTGCTGGGGTCATATGCCTTGAGAATTTTTTTCTAGACTCATGGATATGCAATATACCTAGCAAACACAATCGTTATGCACTGTTTTTAGACAAAAGTTTGTGGCATATTTGCCACCACTTTGTTGACAGGTTGCCTTAACAAAAAGCTGTCATCAGGTTCCTTCTAATGAGACAACTTTATTTCTTCTAAATGCACTAAATAACAAATCTACCTCCTTGTAGAAGTCACACTAGAGTGACCTCTATCTAACTATCGTTCCTATTCCACCCACAGGAAGAGCTGCAGTAGCACCATTTGTCTGAAATTTTTTATGTCTTTGAGTTGAGGGTAAACATGACAGCTAAGGTTAGCAGGATCCTCAGTGACAATGTGAGAACAATGCCTGGTTCTTTTTACTTGTGGTTTTCATTTGACATGTTACCACCCTTGTTGCTTTCAGAAGATGGATGGATTTTATTGTGAGACTCCATTTGACCCTCACTGCCCCACAGAAACAATCTCTGTTGCCATTCTGCCCTGCATGGCGAAACCAAGCAATTTAAAAAATATACTTAATCCCATTTGTGATTCTAAATGATGTAATTCCTGCTGTGTTTAAAAGCCTCTCTCTGATATCTTCTTGTGAGCCTATAGGTAGTGCAGATCTCTAAGAAAGCAGTGCTGCCTTTGTACACTGACATTTACAGTATAGCTGCCACTTACTATTAATTCTTTTTGTCTTGTAAAAGGCACAAGAGATCCTGCACTGCCTTTTACTTGTCACCCTCAGGCTTGTATGAAATGGGAAGCATGAAAAATAAGGTTAAATGTTTAACTTTCTCAGAATTTTTAAAATGATTTAACATTATGGTGAGAAGAAGGGGGAAAAGAGATGCACTGTGCATTTGTACCGACTTGAAAAGAAACAAGTGATGACCAGAGTGATGAGAACAAACTATGGCATGACTGGTATAAACACTTCCCTTCATGTGAAGATGGAATTTATGTAGCCATGTCGACATTTATGTCTATGGATTTGAAAAAACACCAAAACCAAACAAAAAATTTTAATTGAATTCTAGTTATTTGTAGCACATCCATTGCAACAGAAATGATTAGGACTCCTGGCTGCCAGTGTAAACAGCATTTCAATAATGTAGGATCATGCCCTTGTATTTCTTGTGGATAAAACTGCAAATTGCCCCCATGAAATCTCAGCTGTGGCCTGTCAGGCTTCAGCAGACTGCACAAAATAATGAGTTTGCTATAGCTGCATTTCATGGAGATGTGTCCTAAATGAGGAGCTGGTCTGAGAGGGGGCAATATTGAAGATGAGGAGCTGTGATGCAGAGCAGGTACTGGAGACATGTGAAACACATGTGCAGGTTTGAGTGGCCTGATTGGCCACAGGAGCTATTGGGGGGGCCATAAGGAGTGGGGGAAACAGCACTGCTCACAGGGGCCATGGATAGCCATGCCTGGCAGTGGAACTGGCTCTCCCAGAGCCAGAGCAGGATGTCCAGGTGTCCCCAGGGCAGGAGTACTCTGTCGCCAAGCAGATTTCTGAGACCTACCCTCATCCACACACTTGTGGCACACTTCTGCCGTGGCCATTGGTAGACAAAGGAGACCCTGCAGGGCAGAAGAGAGGGTGGGAAGACTAAGGTGGGGATGTCAGGAAAGAGAAATATGATCTGGTTCATCAGCTCCTTTCCTCTGCCCATTTCCTTAGTTTCCTTACATACTCCTCCTTGCAGGGACAGCCTCTCTCCCAGTGTCCATATCAACCACGCTACTTACGCTGATGACTCTGGAAAAACTATTTCATTTAAACCATCAACCCTATTTGATTCTTGCCTTGCAAATGGCTTACATGGCTCCACTCTGAGCTTAATGCTCCCCTCTTCAGAAATATGCCAGCCTCTCTGAGCATGGTTTTGATTAGGTTTTGATTTAAAAGTGATACAACCATGTTACTAGATTGTAATTACACATTTCATAATCAATTTTACCTAATTTAGGTCTGATACCTGTGAATATGATTTCTCACCTCACATTAAACATTGGCTGTGGTATCTTATTTTAATTTGTGCACAAATCCAGCAATTTTTGCTTATTTCATTCTGGTCTTCTCCATCTTCCAATCTTCGATGCAGATTTTTTGTTTGGTTCAAGGCAATCACGTCTTTATGAAAATTTGTTGACATGGATACTGGTTAAAGAGAAGAACTGTCTTTGTGTTTAGGCTTGGAAACTTTGACCTGAAAAGAGTGGTGCGGTAAGGA
This sequence comes from Picathartes gymnocephalus, assembly GCA_013390045.1. Taxonomy (NCBI): domain Eukaryota; kingdom Metazoa; phylum Chordata; class Aves; order Passeriformes; family Picathartidae; genus Picathartes; species Picathartes gymnocephalus. The sequence goes on from WEKY01039649.1 coordinate 9,682, forward strand.
GAGTAAAATCTTGAGTCAGCCCAACAGCAGCTGCCTATAAAAGTATGTCATTCAAACCCTCCAGTTTACAATCTAAGCACATGTTTAGCCCAGCAGGCAACACTGTATTATAAACACTCTCAAACACAGCTGAGAGCCAAGAGCAGCAGCCTATGTTTACCTCAGGACCCAGGTTTGTTACCCTGCAATGCTGATGGCATGGTGATCTCCAGGCAGGTTCACAGAGAATCACAGAATCACACAACATCTCAGATTGGAAGGGAGCCTTAAGGCTCATTGAGTCCCACTCCCGGGTCCTCAGAGAGTTACCTAAAACTAAACCATATGACTCAGAGCATCCAGGTGCTCCTTGAGCTGTGTCAGGCTTAGAGATAGGACCACTTCATTGGGGAGCCTGTTACAGTGACCCTGTTCAGTGCTATAAGAATCTGATGAAGTTATTACATTTTGAAAAAACCTTTTGGTAGAAAAGGCATCCATTTTGACATGTGTTGCTTTGTAAATGCTTTATTTCTCAGTTAATTGCTCTTTCTTTGCAATTTTATATTGCAGGAAGAGTTTTGATGGTTACTTTTACCAGGAAAAAACTGTTAGACAAGTAGTTATCACCATACAAATATTTTAAAGCGTGATTTTCTGCAGTTCAGATACTGGGATACAGTCCATAAGACAGAGTAAAAATCGATGCAGATGGATAGATATTTAAAGCCACAAACTTTTTTCAGGATCCTGATGGTAATTTTGGCTCTCAGTCCTCACATTCAACAGGTACCACAGTGGCACTTTTGGGCCCTCATTTGCTCTATTTTAAATATAATTGGATTAATGAAGTTATCTTCCATACTTGGGAGATAATTACATGCAAGGTTTTGTATCCAAACTCCAATTTCATTTTCTTGTTGGTGCAGAAGGCTCTTCTCTGTTCAGCTTAATCCTCATGTACCACATATCATGTTGATAAGAAGACTTCCTTTCCTGAAAATAAATTTTTCTATCACATCACTCTGCATCAAGAAAATAAATCTTGAATGGAGATTCTGGGGAAAAAATATTTTGAAGCAAGATTTATTTTTCCATCAGATATGTTCAAGCTAGTTAATTTAACCATGCATGTCACTATTCCACTGTCTCTGTTTATGTTGGACTTCATGGGCAACTGAATTTTTCTTACGATTTATTTCTGGGGAACTTATGGAACAAATTTTTTTCATTTTTCCCTCTTTAGTTTTTTACTGTTGTCACTCAATTTTTCATTATTTTTCTATGGTTCTTCCTTTCTACTTGTTTGCAAAAGTGCACAAAATAGACTTATACAGAAGAGTGCGTTCCATACCTAAAATCGGACCTACCAACAAAATTATTGGATTGCAAATTGTGTGGGTATTTGCAATAGGCAGGTCTTGCAAAGGTGCAGTATCAGTAGCTCTCACATGCTAGCATTCTTCTAATCAGCTAACCTAGCCTAATCAGCTGCAGAATGAATTGAAGCCACTGCTCTGATATTTGAATAAGAACAGGGAAATGATGAGGCTTCAGCCAGAGGGGTTTAAAGGCTGACTGCCCTCTGCTCCTCACCGATTTCCATAGAAGACAGTCAGACAGCCCTGTGGGTTTTCCTGGCAGCGGCTCTATACCCGTCTTCTTTTCCCTTTTTTACCGGTGCCACAGTGCTGCTCAGCTCCTTGGACGCACCACTTGCAGCCCCATTGCTGCTTTCTGCTCACAGCTCTGTACCCTTTGACCCAGGCTCTGGGACAGCATTTCACAGAGCCTCCAGTGCAGTAATTTACCTGTATTGTTGCCACACTGCTGTCTCTATGCTGTGGGTCCCACAGCCTTGCCCATGGCCAACCCTGTGCTGTTGTTATAGCAGATTTTCCTGGGAAGCAGCTGCCGATGGGATGAGATTCATTCCTCTATTTCCCTACCTTGCAGCTGCTGG
>WEKY01039650.1:0-19000 GCA_013390045.1 Picathartes gymnocephalus
CAAGAACAAGTGCAGACGGAAAAAACATAATAAAGTTATCCTATCTAAAGAGATGGATCTTACTGACAACATACTTTTTCTAAATGATGCTTAATGAATTTGACAGCAAAGACCAAGAGGCTAAGTTTCATAATTACTTGTGGAGGAAAAAATCAGCATAAATAAAAACCTCAGCATTTCACAAGCATACTTTTGAAGACAAGGGAGTACAATGAATGTGTTGAGTTACATATTTCAGCAATAATTTGCAACCCAGTAGAAAAAGGAAAAAAAAAATCATAAATTAGCAAGGCAGCAGCTGCGTTCAAAAGTATAAACAAGGTTCAGCCACTGAAAATCTACAAGATTTTGAAATTATGATTCTTTTAATTGGATGCTATTTTCACCTTTGCATAGGGAAACAAAGACTAGAAGTTCCTCAGAGATGTAGACAAAACCATTTTTGAAAGAAAATGCTAAGGTTTAAATGCAATAATGTCATTATAAATTTAGAGATTTGTTATGGAACTGAGTAAACTTTATTTCAAGAAGTGACCAGAAAAGAAGGTAGAATATTTAGGAAGTGTCCAAAGAATTATGTCTGGCCTACCAATTCTGCCATGGTCTATGAGCTGTCAGGAAGGAACATACATAAAATCTGTTTTGGTATATGACTGGATTGAAGTGCTTATTCCAGTTGTGCCTCCTACCAGCCAAATCAGTGAATGCTACACACATACAGGGTTAAAGCATCCACATCAGCTTCTCTTTCCTACCAAAATGGGGAAATGGATCAACATACAAACAAAACATTAGTTAGAAAACATCGTTTTCACATGCTTTGAACCTAAGCAGTGGAGTATTTTATTAGCTTCTAGAACATCTACAAAAACCATCTTCTTTTTGTCTAAACTCCCCCTTCCCCCTAAACTGGAAGCTTTGAAACCCATGATATAGGATAGATGCTTGACATCAGCACTGCTGACAGGCAATTTCATTAGCTGGACTAAACTTCTGGAATTATTCCCACCACCTACATGAGTTAAGTTTAGCAAGGAACACTGTTAAAAAGGGTCATAATGGATCCAAAGGAGATTTTTAATAGCTTTAACTTATAGTAGTCTGAATTTTATATCTTAAGGACTAAAGGAGAACTTGTAGGGGAGAACTCCAGATGCAGCTTGATAAACCATCTGTTAGAAATAAACAGAAAACAAGGAATCACCAAAGGAAACTAATACTGTCCAGGTAAAAAAGGAGTGAAGTCTAATTACTGTAAAAGATAAACCAAGCTTGGCAATGAAGAAGAAAGTGAAACAAGCAGCGAAAAGTTCTTCTTGTATATTAAGAGAAGAAACAGTTTTGCTATGCAAGGACAGTGGAGGCCAAAATTAAACAACCTTTCTCTTGGCACCAAAACAAAATTGGGACCTTCTGTCATATTCACTAAGGATGAGAGTTAAATGTGAAGGCAATGCACCATCTTTAATAGAAATGGAAATTACTATGTCAGAAGTAGAAACAGAACACAATAATCTGAATACTTCAAAGCTTATGAATATCGACAGATGGAATAATTTGATATGGAGTAGACAATAAAATCAGAAATAATTAGGGACACGGAGATAAATGGAAAATTGGATGAAATGCAAGCTGGTTCACAAAAGACAGATAATTCCATCAAAATCAGATGTCTGTCTGATAATTTAACAAGATTTTTTTAGAGAGAAGTCAGATGGTAGATCGAATGTGCAAGGCTTTTGAGCAGTGCAGCACAGAAAATTATCAGTTAAGCTAAAGAACAGGATTGGTGGTGTAAAGATTGGAAGCCAGGTGAGAAACTGGCTAATGAGGATAAAGGACAGGGCACTGTGCTGAGAGAGAAACAGCTTGCTCAAAGGAACTCACTGATGGAGGTCCCAAAGAGTTGGTCTGAAGACTAGTCTTGTGTAGTGACTGTAGTAATAGATTTGGCACCCTCAGCAGGAAAAAGAATTAGAATAATCAGGCAACTAGAACTGGCTGACATTGAGAAATGCTGTGAAGCACAGAGTGCGAGTCAGTGTCTGTGGCAACAGATGGGAAGAATTTGAGCATGGTTGTGACAAAGCTGTTTGCAAATGAGTCTGTCTAGGTACTTCTGGTATTGGTGGAGAAGTGCTAATGCCATAGGACAGGACAACTTACCGTCTCAGGGACAGCACTTTTCTAGCTGTAGCTATAGATTTTTTTTCTATCAGCTCAAGAGCAACAAACAGAGCTTTTTCTCTTACCTGCTCCAAAGCCTTGACAGAGTAAATGTGTCCCCTAACAATGCACTGAATATGCAGATCTTTATTGTATGTAACATAGCTTTGATGGGTTGGGAGGGACTACGGAACCTTAAAATAGATGAATTAGTCTATAAATACACAGGGGGGAAATGAGATCATTATTTGATCTAATGATACAAGACCATATGGGTGGAAACTGAGAATGTATAAAAATTAGAGGGATTTTTTTGGCTATCATAGCAGGCAGGTTCCAGGACAATTTCAAACAGGTTAGTGAGAAGTGAAAAAAAGCCCTAATAATGCATAAGAAGGGTTTGCCAGATGGAATATGTGATCTGATTGTAAGCAGTAATGGGGGGGTTGGATTCAACAGCTTAGGCCATGCTCTCAATTCTGATCCCCTCATGCTCCAGCCTTGACAGTCGACTCAACTGAGAGCTCTTGGAGCTCCTCGAGTTTGGCCTCTCATTGCCAGCACCAAATGTGTCACACTACAGAGAACCCTGACATGAAATAGCCGTGTCACACTCCCTCCAGACAGCTGGCGTGGTCACTCATGGTAAGAGTAACTGCAGCTGCATAGACCTTATTTCTCAGGGTAGGAGTGCTCCCCATTTGTACTGCCTGGAGAAAAGAATACCATTTGGGGAGGAATTTCTACAGGAATGTATTGTTAGATTCAGCAGAAAAATATAAACGAAGAATGCAAGATGAATCAGTTATTGTAACCTTGGTTTTGAACACACTGAGCACAATTAGCCTCATGTACAGTAATAGAGAATCAATTACAGCAGACAGTTGCTACTATATTAAATACGTGCACACAAACCCAAAAAGACACATGGCAACTGGTAGCTGATAGAGCAAACCAACAAAGAATATTGAAAGGTAAAAGTGGAGAGGGAAAATTGATTTTAGAAGCTTTTGTGTTGTGCTCCTCCTTTTTGTATTAAGAACATCTAAAAGGATAGGTCCTTTACCACTTTCTTGCCAAGTAATTGATATAAAATAACCAGAAATTAAGCCCCCTTATGCCACAGTAAGGATGCTCACAGGAAATTAGAGCAATGTAATAGAAGTGTTTTAACTTCACATTAAAATCCCTTTCCTACATAGATAAGATTAAAACAGATTGCAGGACTCATTCTACCTTGCACTTTTTAATTAGACAGACTGCTGGTACCGCAGGGGTACTGAACACAGGCTCATTTTTTCTCCATGTCTGATGTCAGAGGCAACAAAGGGAAACAGAAGAGAAAGCAGCATTCCCATCTCTCCTGGCACTCAGGAAAGGAAGATAAGCCATTTCACACAAACATTTTGCCCTAACAGGCATGTATGTAGAAAGGACAGGCTATTATTAATTTTTTCTAATGATACCATTTGAGAAGCATGAAATCGTGCAGCTTTGTGCAAAATCAGTATTTGCCTTACAGCTGCCTAAGTCAAGCTCAGAGATTTTTCCCAAAATGCTATCAGTTTTCTCCATAAGTTTGTTTCATTCCACCAATGAATTCCAGGAAATCTATTAAGTTTCCTAAATTTTAACAGAATTCATGACAGTTTTCCAATAAACCCTCCTCATTTTTCTTCCTCGTAGATAACCTCAGCATGTAAAAGGTAGGAAAGCTTAGGAGTTTCCCACTGACCACTGTTTTACCAATTAAACTGTGCCCACCAGCAAATACCATGCAAGAACTGAAGAAGAGGGTTGTGTATGACAGAAAGCATAGATCAGTATATTTTACGTGAAGTAAAAAATGCAAGCAGTAGAACAGAATCAACTGGGAAATACAGAAAATATGTCATCTGATTCCTTGTCATCACAGTTTCTATGCAACATTTGCAATTCAGCATAAGCCGTAGTAATGGACAACATTTCATCTGAGTTAGATCATATTGAGGGTGCAAGCAAGCATCAGGAATTGAGAAATATGGCCTTTCTGCCACGCATGAAATGACAGGAAAAACTTCCTTTGGCTTCTTTGTTTTCACCAAATGGCAGTGAGGTCAGTGTCAGGTTTTCACTGTCATTCAGGCAAACCAGAAACTTCTTGCTTGGGGTTCTGGCTGGCCTAAGTGATGTGTTAAGACAAACCTCCTTCATTCAGTGATGATCAAAGATGTGGAAGAACTAGCTACACACTTCACTTTTCATCCCAGCTGTGTAAGATAGGACCTTAGGTCACCATTTAAGACTTCATCCTTATGGTTTGCCTAAGAAATAGCTGGAGGTCATTAAAGTGTGAAGATAATGCAATCCTGCTGGCAGTGGACAGACTTGCTGTCCAGAAGTTATCCTCATTACTGAAGCTGTCCAGAGCCCCTTGGTGCCCTTCCCAGCAAGAGAACCAACACTTTGGCTCAGGCATTCCAGCTTCTGCTGTTGGTGTGCAAGGAAGGCACTCTAAACTGTATCCCAGTGGTTTGGGTCCCTTTGGAGATCTCTTAAAAACCGAGACATCTGGCAGGACACAGAAAGGTTCAGGTGGATTTGTTTAATATGTTTCAGTGCAGTCTGGAAAACTCACAACAGCCCTTCTGGCGTGTGGTGCCGTTTGGGGTTACAAAATATGGTGTTTCACTGCTGCGGGTTGCTTCAGTTTCTGTTGACGAGCCCTGAATCCCAAAGAGGTATCTTCCTTGTAGGCTGGGACAAAAATAATCAGCAGTAGTTGAAGTCACAGTGCTGATCTAAGACAGAGTCAGTCAGATCCTCGTGGGTGTGATCCAAGGCAGTCACCAAAGAGCACTCTGAGCTATGACTAGGATGCTGGCTCCTGTAACTGTTAATAAAGTAATAGCATCCAACCACGAAAGTGAAAGCACTGTGTGAATTCCTAGCTCTCAGAGCCCTCAGCCTTCTGGTACTGCTGCTGGCTGGACAGTGTGTGCATCCCACAGTGCAACTTCTGGTCTCGGTGAGCCTCATTTGCTATATTAGAGGTGAAAATAGAAAATTGTGGAAAGAAGCTCAGCCTCTCTATCAATTTATCAAACAGAGTGGAAATGTCTGTTTGCTATATAAAAGATAATGAGAGAAATTTGGTTTTAACTCCCTTCACTCAGCCTGCTCAGGTATTCATGTGTGAAATTACTCAGGGGAAAAAGCCGTAAGTCAGTGAAAGAACACCTATTGGCCTTAGCTTTGATGGGCCGTGCAGTGTATGCTACAAACTGAATTAGTCTGGAAAGCAGAGCCTGTCTGGAGAGCATGGATGGTGTCAGCAGAAATATGGAGTTAGATGAATTCTGCCTGATATGTACATTTTTCCCCCTCTTCATCGGTGTGATTCTGAAGAGGTCACTTTTCTCTGAGATTTAAAACTTGAGCTAATGGACCTGACTTCTGTGTTCATTTATGCCAAAATGTGGATAACTGCCAGATGAGGTAGAGAAAAAGGTAGTTATTCCATTTCATACTTAATCACTGAATATGTGAAACATGACAATTATAAATTCTCAGTTAGTACTTTAACAAAAAAACCTTTTTAAAGACTTAAAAAGCACAGTTGGGTTGCCATAGGCTAGGAGCTGGGGTTCATACTACCTGCCAAGAGATTCAGTGTGTGGCTGCTGTTTTGAAATACAAATGGAGTGCCAGAGTGCTGCAGCTCAAATAGTCTGCTCCTGCAACTATTTCCAGTTCAATGGACTGAATGAAACAGAATTTGCAATTTCATAACCGTTGTAATAATGTTCAAGATCATTATCATGATGGCTGAGCAAAAACCCAAAATTAGCAAATTGTTGAATTTCTTTGCCTGTGTGGGTTTTCCTGCAGACTCACAACTGTCTCATTTTGTCACTTTGGATACTTTTTTGCCCTGGTGTGAGTGGTAACATGGACATAGACATCTGCGATGGCCAAAACTACTTGTCTGCAGATTCCCTGGGCAGGAGTCAGTCAGCACAGCCTTTCCTAGATGTGATTCTTCCATGCCATTTCTTTGGGCTTTCCCTTCTGAATTCATGACCTGTGTACACCTGAAGAATGGCTCGCTCTCTCCAGACCTGGGCATGAATCTACTACCTTCTAAACTGTTTTTCTTTCTATTTTTTTCTTCTTCTGTTACTGTCTAATCACTATTCAGGACAATGAAATCATATGCACTATTGTTTCCCCATGGAGAAGCTTCCTTTTCTTCCACCTTTCCAAGAGTATTACTTTAAAGCATAAGAGTCAAGAGGAAGTAGTAGAAGCATTTTACCCATAGTGATTTAAGGATATACAAAAGACAAGTTTCACATGGACAGACAATAAAAAGTAGAGGATAAAAACTAGTAGGGAGTAAATTTTGAAAGGTTTAATAGTTCATTCTCGATTTTTAAAAATCCTAAATTTTCAGGTGCCTTTATGCGCATCTTTATTTTAGAAACCTTGTGATGCTCAACTTACTCATAATTTTGATTCACTTGCAACAAAAATACTATCTATATATAAGCTAAATTTTGTTTTGTAAACTTCATCTACCCTTGCATGTAGCACTGCAGATACGTTTGGGTACTTTTTTAATGTCAAAGCTTTGTGCATGGGTAACAGAAAGAGTGATTTCATCTTATATTTGCTGTGATCAGCTGGACCTTGCTGCTGCAGTGGCATTCCTGATGGGGTTCTGCAGCTGCATATACTGGAATGAGGAGTCCCCTATTCCTGCAGCCAAGCCACCAATTCCCATAAGCTCTTCTGCTGAGCCTGACTGAGCAGATCCATTCAAGTACTGGGTTTTTAGTGAACAACTCAGATAAATAACAGAAAAGTCCAGTCACCAGAATCAGTGCTTGTTTTGATAAACTGAGCAAATCCTCTTAAGCGTATTATCCTGTTACATTTGTCTAGGTTTTGCTTTGTGTGTTTATCTTCAAATTGACAGGCACCAAAGACGTGCCTTTTACATGTTGGAAGTTAATGGTAATTTAGTGTAGGCTATTTTTACCACAGGTACTAAATGATATCTAGAGAAGACTTTTTTTTGTGTTTTCATAATTTTTTAACATTGGTGAATATCCTTGTATGATCCATATTGAATACTATTGATTGGGGAAGCTTTTATAGACACCCGTATGTCAGAGCAGAGCAGACATGATGAGATCTGTAGAGCTGATTTAACTAATTGATTTGACTGCTCAAAAAGCCTTGGCAGAGGCTTTTCATGTCAGTGATGAAATCTGAAATATTTTTGTAAGTAAGGCACTTTCCCTGCAAAGGAGATCTCTGCCTTCTCCTCAGAGGGTGATATCTCTATTCCCCATTTTTATTCTGTAAATTCATCTTTATTCAGTAACCAAGTGTTATTATCTCTTTTAAATGGATAAGAAAGTGATGATCATCTAGAATCATTGTGACTCAAAAGAAATTCACAGGTTGAAAATCAAACCCAGAGACTCAAGAGAGTTAGATCATTGACCCCACCACAAAGTCATCTGGTCTCTCAATAAGCTTCATGGATAAGCAAGTTCATATACATATGAACCTATACAGGTAGATACAGAAACAGTAAAACTGTTTAATGGTATAGAAACATGAGCTGACTTTTAGTCTGTTCAGGGTGTGTGACACTCATTAGCTAATCTGAGCTAGCCAGTTTCTGACCATGTTACTCTTTGAACAACTTACAGTTATCCTGCTTAGCATGGAGGGAAGAATTTGGAGAGGCATACAAACCTGGATATTTTAAAAATATTTTTTTCTGAGAGGAAATATGTTTCTGTAGAAAGAGATAATTCAGTTAAATGAAGCACAATATCATTCTCAAGTAGCTTTTTAGGCAGAGAGAGGAATTGCACACTTCCCAAGAACCTACAGTTTGGTACTGCAGTTGCATAGAGAGTAGCAACGAAAAGTAATCTTCCCTTACTTCATTTCTTAGGATAGCTCTTTCTGCTGGTTTTGAATGTGTTTCTTTTTCCTGTCTATTAATAGCAAACCTCTGTAGATGAGGTTTGCAGATCAAGATTAAAAAAAACCTCCAACACCTACATAGCAGTAGAATGTGCCTGGAAATTTTATCTTCCATAAATTGCAGGTTTCAGCTGGAGTCTAAGTAGTATAGTACAGTGAACAACAAATTTTGTATTTGGGGAACTATGTCTGCATCTTCCCATCACACTGATGGATTCACTGCTGTTTTAATAGGAGGAAAACACCCATTTATCTCAAAATGGTTTAGATCAGCCTGACAGGGTACTGAAAAAAACAGAGATTTGTCATATACTTCAGTATATATTCCTATATTAACCTCACTAACTACCCTTCTACTTCAGTGTTGCAGAGAGCTGCTGCACAAGTGAATTCAGCCTGAACCTTGTTTCTAAGGAAGACAAAAAGGAAGGAATTGTCATAGGGCTGTCAGAGTCCAGGTCTCTTTGCACTAGCTGTGCACAGATACCAAAGACAAATGATTCACAGACCTTTGTTTAGATTTCCCCAAGCTGTGGCCAAACATTTTCTCCCAGGCTGGAGATCTGCCATGAGGGAGGACACTACCATGGAAAGAACATTATCAGTCAAAAGAACCCACTGGCAGGAAGCCCCTGAGAGAGGAATGAGAGGTATGGCCAGGAGGAGGGGGATATAGTGGAGCTGGAGCCATGAACCAAAGCAAAAATGAATTGATTTTGTCTGGGTAGGTCCTAGAACAAGAAAAAGAGCACATTTAGCTGCTGGAAGCCCCACAGATTCCTCACAGCAGGACACAAGGCAATCACAAATCTGGCTGGCACTCTGGCTATGCAGTGGGCCAAGCCAATTGGCTGGCTGGGGTGAGAAATTCAGCTGTAAGGTGGGAATGAGGGACAGTGGGAAACTAGGGATGGGAAACTAGATGAATTTGGCTCCTGAGATTTGCTTGAGCTTAGTCAACTTCACTGCTGCCAAGTGATACTCAAGTTCAAATGCAAAGTGAAAGTGAGGAAGAAAGTACTGAGAACACGATTGTGCTGAAAATGGAGGGGGAAAAATCAACAAGAGGTTGCTTTGAAATTATTGACTTGTGTTTGATTGCCACGTGGGGGAGATCTAAGCTTAAACAGTCCTATTGGAGCTGTGTCACATGGAAGGAATCCTTCAGCAGATGCAGCGTGAGGCTCGACAGTTTCTCTGTGACTGGTGGGACAGCTGGGTGGTGTCATCAAATTGTGCTGCCTGACGACACGTGAGGACCTGGTGACATACATGTTAGAAAACAATTAAAAGCTGATGAAAAGCAAAACTCTTCCTACCCTCTGATCCTTCTGACATGCTTTAAAAACTTTCTCTATTATGGTATTTTCCCTGTTAAACATGCATACTGGACCTGGGAAACATACACATAGACCTGTAACCATGGGTTATATGACCAAAGCTTTCAGAGATACTGAGGATTCTGTAAAAAGGCCAAATGCTTCCTCAGGCAGGAAGTTGGATGGAGGTTTTGTAGGTTTATGAAATAGTAACAAATTAACATCCCTACAAATTTAGCTTAAGTAAAATTTGTTCTCTCCATAATGATGATTTCTTTAAGCATAGAAAGCAAAATTGCTCAAAAACTTCTGAGATAATATAGTCCATTCTGTCCATTTTGTGCTGTGCTAAAGTGATCCAGAGGAAACAAATGGAGCATCCATCAAAGCAGAGTCAGTCAGGATTAACAAATGGACTTGCAGATGCCTTTACATAAAATCTTGAAGTACCTCATAGAGCAGCTAATAGCAGGTTGCAGGCAGTTGAGGGTGTTCAGGTACAGCTAACACCTTCCTGACAGCTGCAGAATACAGGCACTTCTGGAAGTTCCACTGGATACAAATCATTTATGTCCCCAACAAGGTGGCTATGCAATTTGTCCTTCATGGTTTCTCACACACAGCATGCACAAAGAAATTACTTGTAGTCTTGGATCAGCAGACAAGTCATATGGCCTTAAAGCCATTTTTGTGTGCCCTCTAGCCAGAATCCAGTATCTAAAGCTAGTACCCAATGGCCTGTGCTTTTGACACCATCTTTGCCTTTAGCTTTATCTGCAAGGGCTAACAAGTAGCCAAAAAGGTTCTTTGTGTTGTATTTTTAGTCCAGACATGAGTCTGTATATGTCAAAAAATTCAGGCTGATCTCTGATGTAGTGAAGCTGTGTGCCAAAATATGTGTACTTGAGCTTTCAGTTAACTGCCCTGCATGTGTACTTTTCAAACCTCATGATGTCAACCCAGAGCACGTTTCACAGCTGAAGTTCATCCTGTCCAAACTCACATTAGATCTTCTAGCACCTGCTTTCTATTCACAAGCAAGAGAAGCTGCAGACAGGGTAGTTTTCAAGTGCCTTTGTGAAAATATATTTTTAAGTATATATATATTTTTTAAAAATTCTTATTGAAATTATTATTTAATGATATTTTTATATTTCCAACAGCATGTTAACTTCACAGACATGCGGTTTAGCTGTAATTAACTTCAGATTTGTCCACTGTCTGTCTGACAACTGTAGATGATGGTACCTCACACTGGAGCTGGAGAAACTTGGACTCAGAGGCATAGATGGCTTGTCTAAAAGCATGAAAAACTCAGCTTTGGATCTGTGACCAAAACTCAGTTTTCCCAAGTCCCAGCCAGTCAATACTTAGCATGCACTAGTTAGGCCTTGGTTATGGAGGACAGGGGAATTGATGGGAGTAAATTAACTTTCAAAGAATCATTCCCATAAAAATTCAACATCCAAATGATAGGGAGTTTGTTCTGTGCAGCACATGCCAAAACAATGATCTGTGCCTACCCCTGTCTTTGGGTCTTCATGAACTCAGGGTAATTGGTGCTGTGTCTAATGACTCTGCTGTTATTTCTGCTCAGTTTTCAGGACTTTACTTGTTGTCATTCTTCACGATCCTTGTTGGGCTGATGCTCTACTCCTCCACATCCACCTACGTAGCCCAGGATCCTCGTGTGTACAAGCAATTTCGCAACCCTTCTGGACCCGTCGTAGACCTGCCAGCCACCAGCCAGATGGAGCCTTCGGTGACTTACACCAGCCTGGGGCAGGAGACAGAAGAGGAGCCTCACGTTAGAGTTGCTTAAACCCAGGGCTGCTGATCACCTACTGACAGTGGAGCTCATATATTCATTATCTCTGTATTGTACATAGAGAAAGGTATTTACCAGGTGCAGTTACACTGGTAAGCTGCAAGGTAGCAAATAAGGAAAGCTCATAAAAACACAAATTAGTTGTTCCAGGGTGTTCCTTGCAAGGAGATGCCAGTCCCTCGTTTACGAAATGAGCAGCATGTTTGCAATACAAACTGCTGTGGATGAATCAGTTAATGTCAAACTACCTGTGAAAGATAGTCAATATATAAGATGAAATTACAAAAGAAGTAATTCATAGAAGGGTGTTTTACACACACAGAGTGATGTTACGCCTAAGCCACACCCGTTGTGGAAAAAACGCCTTTTTACAGCAAATACACTTTGTGCAGTAACTGTTAATTTCTCTCTAAGATTTGTTTGTTTGCACAAAACAGATAGGTTAGCCGTGGTAACAACAGCCTGACACGTTTTTGCTAGCACCTTGGATTTGGTGAGGGAAATACAATGAGTTCATCTGTGCTATCTGTCTAGTTGCCCTTTCTATGTAATCTGATCCATGAATCCAGAGAAGGGACAACTTACAATATCCGTCTCTATTCTAGGAATAGGTATAAGGCGAGCATTTTAGCCTTTCTATATTTGCAGAAGTGAAGTACTCAAGCATTGACCTCTCTATGATCCATGGCAGATTTCCTAGTGGCCAAGGTTCTGCATCAGGTGACTGGGAGTCAGTTTCTCTGTAGTCGTGACTCAACACAGATTTCTTACTTTTTAAATTTTAACCTGTAGAAAGAAAAACACATTTTCTAGTTTCCTATGTATTGTACCTCTCCATGGAAAGATGACATATCATGTGGATCAGGGCACTTATTTTAGATACTCAGTGCATCGAGGGCACCTTCTGCTGTTCCAGTTTGCTTAGTCTCCTGTGGTTCATTATTCTAACAATAGCTGTTTAGAAATGTGTCAGTTTTTCACCAAAACCCACAAAATGTAAAAATGAGGAAGATTAAGCAAGGAATTCATGAGCAAAAAGACTGGACCATCTGCTGGTGTTGGCCACAGTAGCGCAAAGGCATTTTACCAGCAGGGTGCAGCCAATTATTTTTCATTAACTGTGATGCGAGCAGAAGAATTCAGCAGTTTTCTTACATTCCTGGGGACGTGTGAAAATAGTAAGGGTGTGCTCCACGCTTCTGAATACAACTGTACTTCTGCCTCAGGAGCCTTATCAGAATGGGGGAAATCTTAGTCACCACCATGAAAAATTCATCTTTGCCTGTATGTTTGCTCTTCTGAGACCCCAGTACAAGAAAATAATTATTTCAATATCCTTTACCTATTTTTAATTTAAAATTAAGGGAGAAGAGGTGTTCCTGTGTCTAACAATAGGTGAGAGATCCAGGACAGCTTGGTTTTATTCAGCGATCTGCCACATCTTTGCATGAATCCTTGGTCATGACTTACTTTCTGTGTGGCTGAGTTTCCCAATCAGTATATACGGGAATAATGACATTTTACCTACCTCACAGGGGTGCTATGGGACCAACTTATTTTAAAACGCTTCAGAGTCTTCAGAAAGAAGGAGTTTAAGAAGCACATAACAGTGCTGTAAAAGTGTGTATACCTTCATTATATTTGAAAATGGAGTTTACGGCATGGCTGATGAATATTTTGCTTGTGGGCATAGAAGGTGAATTTGATTTGAATGTTATTCTGCTGAAAAAGACTGTTTCAAGCAAAAATCTAGCCTTCATGTTTGAAAAATACAACTTACCTATTTCTATTTTAAAAAGAAGAAAAAAATCAATCTATACTCTGGAGATTAGAGAGGTCATACAGTTCAACCAAGCAGGATGAATTTCTGCTGAGGTAACATCCATTTTTTATAGTCCTGTTCTGCTTTAATACAGAAGGAACTTCCCTGAAACAGACTGAGAGAGCTGTGTATATGCATAATATACATGAAGTGGCAAATGTCAAAATGCTCTTGAACAGCAGAATTATGCTGTATCTTTTTCTTACTGTGGAGAAGAGGTGATTTTTTTCCCACTATGTTTAGGCTGTCTGCCACGATCCTGCTGCACCTGAGAGAAAGGTCTGCAGTATTGCCAAATCATGCCCAAAACTGGTCCAAAAGCTTTGGTTAACATGCCTTGGTACTAAACTAACAAATGTGTGAATTTTTTTCCCCTGCCTTCTCGTTTTTTAATCTTCTTAGCACTCATGTTTCCAAACTTTTTTTTTTTTTTTAAACTATTGAGGATTTTAAAAAAACCACAAAACAAAAGAACCCACTGAATTCCCACAGAAAAACACAGTCTGTATTCTGGGAATATTAAGGAAAGTCTAAGTCAAAAAAAAAAAAAAACCACAAAAGAAGGGATACCTGACGCTTCAGGGTAAGATCCTTGGGTCAAGCCCTGTCAGAGCTTTGACTTAAGGTGGAATTCGTACATTCCCCAGGAGAAGGGATCTGATTACAATCACGGCTCCCTCAGGTACCCAGAGGCGTGCTGGTGGGCACCTGTCATCTCAGTCTTTTTTGCTACCTTTTGTACCAATTAAATACCTTTCTCTGAGCATTAGTCCCCGTGTTGGTCTGAGAACCTTGAGGATTGTGTGCGTGTGTGTTTCATGTTTACAGTTCCTTCCTTTTGCATAACTGTTTTGATTAATTTCCTTATTAGTATTTATTTTTAAGCCAAATGTTTGTAGTCCTTCAGCCTCCCCCTCCTCATTTTTCTGACACTAACTTGTAGATGTTTGTTAGAGTCTTCTGCGAAACAGCTGGGCAGGAGGCAGCTCCTGGCCGGGTCACGGGGCTGGGAGTTTCTCCTTACGAGGGGTTGCGATCCGTGGGTGGCTGAGAGGTGCCACGTGGAGTGATTTTACCAGGCTATTCTAAAAGGCTCTGTTGTACAGGAATAAGTTATGAATGTTTCAGTGTGCACTCTGCAACCAGCCACCATCCCCTGTGCAGGAGGAGTTTGATGTGCAAAGCGGGGCTGCTTCGCTGTCTGTGTTTCCCGATAAACAAGGTGGACTCTCGGATTAGCACCAATACCTAGTCCTGGATGGACCTCGAAGGAAAACGGTAGTATAACTTTACAAATAACTGTGTTGACTGAAAAACTGAAGTCTAGTGAAGGAAAATGTTCCTTCTGCCTGCTGGTGTTCTGCAGTTGGAGCCCTCAGTGCACACCAGCTCAGCTATCTAATGGCAGCTACTCTCCGTGTTGCGTAGGACGTCTCTAGCTCCGCATAGCTCCTTGCCTGAACAAACTGAAACTCTCTGATACTGCTGGCCCTGGGCAGCCCTTAGCAAGACTGATGTAATTTTCTGCTACCGGATGAAAACCCTCACTGGGAGACAGACCTTGTCTTTGTTCCAGCTATAAAGTTTCGAAACACACGATAGACCAAGCAATTGAAAATTTTGCACCACTGTGTCATAAGAAGAAGTTTCAATGTATAGTGTAGAGATTGCTAACTTGTGCTATTAACATTTTGACAAGCGTGTAGTATCATTTTCTTTCCTTTTTTTTTTTTCTGAAAACCATTTAGTATTCCTGAGCTAGCTGCAAATATAAATTTTACCCCATGGGTAGGATTTTATTGTTAAATGCCATAATAAAGCACACTAATCTTGACACCGCGGATGAAAGTATGAACCAAAACCAAAACCAGACAAACAAAATCCCAACCCCAAATCCTGCATTGAGAAGCTGAATAAACCTTTCTCCATTTTGATATTTGCATGCACCTATATGGACTGGCTGTGGCAATGTAATGCCTGTATAATGTTTTCAAATAAAAAAAATAAATGCTTTATGAAAGCAGGGTTATTGGTTTCTTGACTGTTTCCTTTCTGCTGCCTTAGCCTAAAATGATTTTTCAGACGTGTAAATCTTGAATGCAGGGAATATTTTTTCATTGTGCTGAGGGCTTCTTCCCCTTGTGAGGTGGCTAACCTAGAACTCTCTCCAAGGTTTCTAAGAACAGATGCCATCAGGCATCCTCAAGTATCTTGCCTGGCCCCAGAGTGCTGGTCCAGAAGGATAAGAGTACTCCTGCATACCCTATATCTTAACCTGCCATCCCCCTGAGGCTGACTTAGGTATCCTGAGTCACTGCCCTCATTTGGACACAAAAACACTCTCTCCCCTGCATTCCAGAAATTATTAATTAGTCTAGAATTAATCTGGAGAGATTAATCAGTGTAGAATTTACCTGACAAGTGCATGATATTGAAGGGCTTCTCTAGCAGAAGTTACTGAGTGCCTGCAGCTGCCTTGCCCAGCCCTCCCTCCGGGGCTGCCCTGCACTGCAACACTACACCCAGCTGAGTCCTGGAAAGAAAGGATTGAGACAAAATTTAGGCACTGAAGGAGTGCCTGGAGGAGCAGAATAAGGATAAGAAAGAAAATAAGACTTTGACTCATTGAAAGTTCACATGGAGAGGAAAGAAAGATCCTTGGTGTGTGAGAGCAAGGGATATTGTGAACGTGTATTCATTCACTTCTAAGAGTGTTTGCCAGCATATGCACCTCTCCATCCCTCTTTGCCTGATGTCTCGCTGGGAAACTTTCCATCAGTATTTCTCACATACTTCATTGCTGGGAGTATAAAAGGGAAATGGAGAGTGGTGAGCGCATTTCCAGGCACTCCCTGCACTGCAACTGCACAGAGCCCAGATGTTACAAAGCCAGCAGTGCTGCACTCATGTGCTGGTTGATATCTGGTATTCCACTGTGAATGTCTCCTAAGTTACACAGAGCTCCGTAAACTGAGTTAGTGTGCACAGCTTTATCATACTAGCAGTTATTTGCATTTTCCTCCAAATCTTCTCGAGACTCTCTGGCATTACAAAATTATCCTTTTATTGCCTGGCTAGAATTCAGCCTGGGTGCTTGAGTCATATGAATATTAATGGCATGGAATTGCCTTAAAAATAGATCATAAATAGGCATTAATGAATCTTTCTGTTCTTAAATCAAACACGTTTTAACACTGAAGGACGCTCAATCAACTTAAAGATGCCAGTCTCCCTTTGTTTTTGTTTGTTTAGAACTAGTTCTCCAAAACATTACAAACCCAAAGCTGAATGCTTAGCAGCAATATGTTGTGGCATACAAACAAGGAAGCAGTGCTTTTACAGTTAGAAAAGTTGTTTTGTTATGTCTGCTCTGCAATTATAAACAAAATAATTGTCAAATAAACAATAAATAAGCCAAACCTTTGTGAAAGGGAGCACCTCTGTTTGCACAGCCGTAGACCTGTTCCCTCAGCAATTGCAAAGTGAGTACCAAATGGCAGCAATGCAGCAATAATGATAATATTGGAGTAGAGCATTGTCCTTGTCATCCTCCTCGTCCTCCAATTTGAAGTGCAGGCTCATGCACTGTGGTATTTATTGTTAAAAATCCTTCTATATGGAAGATATTGATCCTGCAGAGCTGGGATCACTAATCAGTGATTAGTCACGGACTGGCTGTGAGCCATCAGCAGGAGACAAGACCCTACAAATTGGCCACAAAAAGCCAGTGGTAACCCTCAGACAACTTGCACTGCAATTGGTACTTCAGTTTCACTGAAAGGCCCACACTCTGGTTTCTTCAGGCCACATCACTGGTTGGGTGACACAGAGCATCTTCCACAGCCTTTGAAAACACCACAGGTGCCCAGTGATCCCAGTGAGGTCACTTGGCTGGGTGCAGGAAGGAATCACTATCATTGTGCTGCCTCTCACAGAGGCATTTCCCTCCGTGAGGAAGAGCCTCTGCTATCACTGCTATGGTACAGCAACCAGGTGGAGGAAAAAAACTGGCTCAAAGCAAATCTTGAGATCTGAAATGAAAAGTCAGCACTCTGTGCAGTCCTTTCTGCTGTAAAACCATACATTTGCTATTATTTGGGGGTATTTTTTTTTCTTATCCTAGAAGTTCCTTTTTTAGTTGGAAATTATGCCCCAAGTTCCTCTGGTATTCATAAGGTCAGAATCTGGCCCTTTATAAACAGTCTAATGTATGGAATCTCTTTAAGAATACAATATTGTCAATCCTACATACTATACAAATATTTGTAGGCTGAGACTAGGTGAAGCTGATTTTATT
This sequence comes from Picathartes gymnocephalus, assembly GCA_013390045.1. Lineage (NCBI taxonomy): Eukaryota > Metazoa > Chordata > Aves > Passeriformes > Picathartidae > Picathartes > Picathartes gymnocephalus. The sequence goes on from WEKY01039650.1 coordinate 17,421, forward strand.
GGATTTATAAATTTTATTCTACTTAGATTCTGATTTATAACCTTTAGCTATAGTTGACTTTTTTTGTGACTCCTTATTGTGTACGATGTCCTCAGGCAATTTCCTAGTGCTACCCTGATCTTAGTAATGCATTATTAATTCCTTGCTGCTAAATACATTATTTATACTGACTACTGCATTTTATTCCCCACATCTTGATAGCAGTGAACTCATCAGATTTTAACATAACTGCAAAGTTATCAGTATGAATTCAGCTCCTCCTTCCCATGTGCAATATGTACATGTTTGTCAAGAGCAAAATATTGGATTTACCATGGTTAAATAATGACTTTTTTTGTTCTAGACCTTACCAAAGCAGAAAAAGATAATGACCATATGCTGAGTTTACCTGATCACTGAACGCTGAAGCAGTAAGTGATTTGATGACAACACCGGAGACACTTTGCATGCAGAATAGCTGGGATTTTTACAGGTGCAGAACACCTGCGAGCCCATGGATAACATTATGTGAGGTCATGCATATTTAACTTCCCACTTCCTATAGTAGCCAGCATCCCAGAAGCCTGGCTGCTCGCCAGATCCATAGAAACCAGCCACCAGCATTTGCATGGTCTTAAAATGACTGCTTGCCTGAATGAACTTCCTAAGTGAGAAGGGGGAAGGGAATGGGCTAATGACAACAACAATCTGAAGAACCTCATTGCGTGACTCACTGTGAGCTGTGGCTTGAACTATCTGATGTAGTTCCTGGCATTAAACAGATTTCCAGATGCTGAATAGGTCACACATGTATGCAGCAATTGGAATGAATTTCATGAGTCTTTATGTCCCCATACATTGTGAGCCTACACTGTAATTAAACAGAGAGTACCCAAAAAACAGTACCCAGAAAACTGTACCCACGATTTTGTTCATTTAAAACTGTTGCAGCAGGCTTGATTTAACAACCAGGAACATTGGTGCTGCAGGACCTGCTTTGACTTTGCATCCTCGGGTGACATGACCTCTTTGGATGATGTGTACTGCTACACCAGCCAGTGAAGCATTTGGAAAATGCAAAATTTGAGTCTTTACTTTATTCTTGAGCTTTAGTACAACATACAACAAAAGGAAACAAGTATTTAAAGTGAAACAGGTATATCTTAAAAGAGGAGGATAGCATTTATCTTCCCACTCCTCTGTTACCCAGTTTGTCTAACTTGTTTCCCAAATCACCATCCACCAATCTCCATGTGGCCAAAACTGCTAAGCTCATCTTCACCTTTTTGGTCTAAGTTACTCACACTCCTTTCTGAATCACTGGCCTAAATGAATTCATTCACACCTTCAAGATCCTGAGCTATCCTGCCTCTCCCTCCCAGTGTGGCCCGTGGCGTGGGTCCTCTGCCTACTCACTGACCTTGCATACAAACATCTTGCTGCTTTATTGCTGGTCTAGTCCAGCCTAAGGGGCTCCCGGCCTCAGCATGGAGGCCACTGGTCACAGCATATTTGAACAGGAGTTTCTTTCAGTTTCTGTACAAATGTCAGATTCCAGCCCCACTCCATTGCAACTGGTGATATTTAAATAAATAAATAAA
>WEKY01039651.1:238-12823 GCA_013390045.1 Picathartes gymnocephalus
GGAAGTGTTATTATAGTCATGATACTCTACAAGAGATTTGTAAAGCTGGTGGTAGTATCTTATTAGAGCATCAACTATACACAGAAATATATACTTATTTGACTCAAGTGTGAACCAACCACTGAAGATAAATGTATGTCAAGAACAACTTCACCAAGTTTGACTAAATGCTTAGCAGATGGACTGCCTGACAGGAGGCATACCAAGTACACATGGGATAGAGGCAGTATTAATGGGAAAGTTCTCCTCCCTACTTACAAAGAGGAAGGCAGAAAACAATGCAGCCTATAGGACAAGGAAAGGTCAGTAGTGGGAAGTAAATAATCAGTGCTCCTTTAGCTTTAACAGAAGTAAATTCTGTGGTATTTGGGTTGGTCTTTCAAAATGTGATTTACTTCCTTTAAGGACTTCTTGAGGGACAAAGACTTTTTTGTATCTCAGAGATTGCTGTTTGCTCTCACACCTGCAATACCTGTATGAGGGCATGGTTCTATGTTTTAGCTTTCTGCTGCCAGTCTAAAAAGTATTCAAGGCAGGCAGCAGTGTTGGTTTGAAGGCTTCCTATATATTGCAGTAAATGATATTAACTATTAATGGTGGTTTATGCATTCCAACAGCAGTTTGAAATGAGAAGGAATTTTTACAGAATTTTCCAGGACTCCAAGCCAAATGATAAACACATACCTATAATACAGTGGTTACAATGCAACTAATTTAAGTCTCTATGAGAGAGCTTCTGTGAGGACCAAAATCTTGCAGGACCATCTGGGTGCCCACAGTCTGAAGGAAGCACTGAATTTTGAAACAGAGGGTTTTAAAGCAGAAGATGAAATGGATAAGCTTGGCAACAACTTCAAGATGCTCCTCAGAAATGGGGAGCTCAAGTGTGTACTCAAGGCAGGCTGCAACACCAATGTAGCATAGGATGTTGGCATTCATCCTGGTCACCTCAGTATTTAAGCCACTGATTTACAGTGTATAAAAGAGAAGAAATCTGTAATGCCTTCACCTTAGAACAGGTTTTTCCATAAGGAGTTTAAGGACTGTTTTAGTGAATCCCAGAAGTGTTTAAATGTGAGATTCTCACTTAAGAACTACAGGTCTACTACAATTCTCCTCCTTGTGTGCTTTGGAAGGGGTTGGGGTGGGGGCACTTCGGATGCAGGACTAAAGGATTAGGTTGCACAACAGAACTGGTGGGTAATTTGGTACCTTTTAAGTTCTGAGATTACATCATACCCAGCTACTCAAGCATAAATTTCCGCTGAATTACTTATTCTCATCTTTTAGTCATGATGCTTGAGAAAGGTCAATAATGCACTTTGAAAAAATGAGCTTGAACAAAAATTCACAATTTTACTAGATGTGGAAAAAATCATCTACAACAGAATTGATAGTTTTACAGCACTGTATGATTCTTCCTTTCTCTGTAGGTCTGCTGTGTTCTGTCAAACACAAATTACCTCCTTCTCCTTTATAAACTTAAGGTAACATATCATCCTGTACATTTCACAGGTACCAAACTCCCTCTCCTTTTCAGAGAGTGGTGTTAGAGTTTCTGAGAAGTTGCCTAAAGTTTAAATTAACTTTTCAGTTTAAATTTAGTTTCTAAACGTTCAGACCACTAAAAATGAAAATCATGAAAGTGGTCCAAAGTCCCCATCAATTCATATTTACTGATAAATTCCATTTCCTTTTACTGAAGCATTTCTGCAGCAGGACCAATCATTTCAGCAATGAAAAATTACTTTTATCCAGGGTGATTCAACAGCCAAAAATGAGACAGTGAAGTGTAACTATCCAGAATTTATGCACAAACCTTGTCTTGACTTGAAGTGGGATTCAACAGACAAAACAGGAAAGTGTAAGAATGTGTACTGATAAATTGATCTGACTTCTTCAGACCATGTAAGGTATAACAGACTCCTACATGTCATTTTCCCCACTGTAAGACTTAAGTGGTCCAGGAAAGTTCACATCTCCAATCTACCATAACAGTGGGAAGTTATTGTGTAGAAACATACATCTTCCTTCAGCATCATGATATATTCCATCTGTTTGGCATTCTCTGCTTTCCAGATACTGATTTTTTTTCTATGATCATTGAAATACCATTTCGGTTCCTCCTCAGAATTTGTTAACCTTGTGTGTGTGCCAAGCAGATAATTTTCTTCACTACTGACCACTGAATGAAGAGTTTGTAACTCCTCTCCCAGAACCAAAGAACATTTTAAAATCTGATTTTCTTTGTTTTCCTAAAAAGGATGAAGATATCTGTAAGAGTCACAAGACGTAAGTCTGCTTCTGAAACAGGACCTTGCAAACGAAGAGAGCTGCCTTCAAGTTAGAAAGCAATAAAATCCTCATACACAAACACAGTTGTGGAGTACTTCCAACCCCATAAAGAACAGGCTTTTAATCATCTGGACTTTCAAGTGGATCAGAAGCTTAATATTCCATGACTGGCAAACTAAGAGTACAATAATACAGGCAACTGTTCTAGAAACCTATTAAAATACTTGCAGAACCAATCTTAGTAACCATTTAGCAATCAGATCATTTTGTGCCTGCTAAAGCACCTGATCCCTCTGGTATACAATGTACAATGTCCCAATAAACACTGTCATTACAACAAAAAGCTAATTTATTTATATCATACTTGAATATATTGGATGAGGGTGTACTCTTCACCCAAAGTCCTCATCCTTGGAAATTATCTTTAAATTTCCTCTTCCACTTCACTTTTTACATGTTTAAGTCTGCTCAGATAGTTAAATGAATGCACTTTATTCAAAACTTCCCAGAAAATTCAGAATAACCATTAACAAGACTCCAGAGATAACAAGGTTAGGATTATCAGTGACTAGCTCCAAAACCTTACAGAAGATGGTATAACAAGCCTGCAAGACTTACAAAACTGAAGAACATATAACACAATTCTGACCTGTCTGGGATAAATTCTGGATGAATGTCTAGAGTGCTGAAAATTCACCAGGCAATCCAATAAAAACATGTGCACATTATCACATAATAGAAATATCAGTGGTTCAATAACATGAAATGTATTTTTTCATGTGTGTGCACATAGAGAGGTGTAAATAGCACTGGGATTAAAATATTAGATCAGAGAAGGAGAGGACAGTCAGCACTATCTGCTTCAAAGAAAACTTCTCTCAAAGCAGCAAAAGAGATAAATAAATCACAATTTTACTGGAAAGTTCTCACGAATTTTTAAGCCAAACTAATCAATGCAGTGATTGCTACCTCTCTGCTAAGATCCATTTACTTAAATAACACAAACTTCTGTAATTTACATTGTTCACATAAAAGTCCACCCCTAAAAACAAAAAGGGTTTTTGAACTCTCAATCCCAGCTACGACCTTTGGTGTGCCTCACTTCTGTGGCACTTTTGTCAACTCTTCACAAGTGACTACATAACTTTTGTGACTGCACAGCATAAAGCGAATGCAGCTATACAAGACAAAACATTCATTTATAGACTGCACTGCACATTCCAGTAATATTCCATCAAATCACTGCACGTTCTCTTTTTCTGTAACTGGTTTTACTCACACGTGAGCTAAACGAAGTGGATAATTTTTTAAATGTATTGTAGGAAGTCTAGATTTTCAATGGAATCCTGTAAAAGTCACCTCAAAGTTAAATCAGGTATTTAGAAAATAGTTTGATCTACTTGATACGCATTATTTGTGTTACATTCAGGGGAACTAAAATCTCCATATCCCTACAGATTCTCCTGGTTCCCACTGAATCTACTACGTGGAATAGTTAAGTAGCCATTACAGCATTCTGTCAAATGCTATTCTGTCATTTTATCACATTGCAGTAACACAACATGGCTGGAGCTCTCATTTAATTTGGGTCCTCCAGACAGACCACCTACAAGTCCACACAGACTACTTTTATTTTGCTGAGCTAGCAATTATTCAACAGCCAACTGAGTCACCTGAGAAAGAAGATAAATCAGCCCCTGCTTCTATGCCTGGACTGCTCCTAAGGCCCAAGTTGGCCTGGATACACCTATGCTGTACAGGACTGCCAACATACTGTCTCACAACAGTATCTTCTTTCAGCACTGAATAAGGGAGTTCAATTTCTTTTTGTTTTCACACTATGCTTGTTTGCATACACTTGTTTTCAAAAACACATGCCTGCCTGTGCCCTTTTTCTTTTTGTTCAAAGCGTCTATTCATTTTTACATAGATTTTTCACTGCCACAAATTTCTAAACTCAATTAGTAAGATATTCAGTGAAATTAAGATACAACTACAGACCTGGCTTGAGCTTTCCCTCAAACAGGCAGACCCTTATATGACAAGATTCTTTAAACGAACCTTTCATATCTAACTCCTCACCCTTTGTGGCCATGTCTCAGCTTCTAGTTTAGAATACGACCTTAAAGACATATTGTCTAATTAAATTTTAAAAGGATGTCAGCACCAACAGCCTGATTCCACTTAGTTGTAAAGGAACTTAAAGCTTTTGTTTAGACTTTTAAATTTAAGAGTTCTATCCATGGCCAAAGTAAAATCTTCTGTCACTTTTATATTACCCATAAAAATCTACACAACGAGAGACAGGGTTATTCTTTGAACTGTGCTGGTCGCTAGACACAAGACGGTGGGTTTCTCCAGAATGCTTCTACACAGACTTTGGTTAGAAGTCTACTAGCCCAAAAGCTTACACAATTTTTTTCCTGTCACAACTGCACCAAAAATCACAGGTGTCTCTCAAACATTTGTGGGAACTTACATGAATAATTCCAAAGATAGTATTGAAGCACTACTGACACAGGCATCTGCTTTTCTCATGACTAAACCCAAGTGCACAACAATCTGCTCTTGCTCATCTCTCGCACTCTGCCTGAAACAAACTTATTGATGCGTGAAGGATTAGCAGCACTCCCTCAAGGCAGGGTAGCACTCAGAGCAGACCACATTCCTGAAACACATTTCTGGGAGGGTACTCCAACTTGCACCAAGTCTTAGTAGACTTTCTCTCTAGCATCAGTCTTTGCTTCCCATAGCCCCCTCCTAATTTGCTTTTCCATCTGGTAGGTCTTAAAATGTTACAAGTTCACTGCAAATTAAACCATGAGTTCTGTAGAATTGCTTTGACTTCACAGAGGGATTCAGCTTTGGAGAAAGTGGAAAAAGGACATTCCCCTCCCACTCCTGCCCCAATTTTTTCTATTGACATTCAGAGTAGACCAGTAAAAAAACCCCAACATTCTCACCATATATTATATCAAATTTCCTTTCTGTTTCAGTCCTTCTCATACACACCCAGTGAACTTCCTAAGCAATTTTTAAGTGTTCTTGAAAAATGAAGTATCCAGCAACTTACTTCCCCAAACAGGAATATCTTTGCTTTCTGCTTTCATCACAATGGAGGCGAAGGTCATGGTTACTGGAATGGCATCAAAGTAAGAGGAATGGGGAGCCACCGTTAGTATTGCTGCTTCTGCTGGCAATGCCCGTCTGCCTTTTACACTTATCCAGTGGAATCCACCAGCAAGCCACATCATCCTCATTATTGCTTTCAGCAAAACATCCACTATCCTGTAAAGAGTTGGGAAAGCAGTTATGTTGCCACAGGAACCCCTTAAAACAATGACAAAGTTCAGATAGGATATGATGCTTAAAACAGAGCTAGAACACTGCACACACTTTGTTTTTCTCTTTCTTAACTGATTTAAAGCCACTTTCAAGGTGAGGTGCTGTTCAACTTCACTTTATACCTGAACACTAATTCATTTCAGTCTCCAAGACTGGCCTTTAGTTCATCATTAATTTTTACTCAGACTGTGAGTGTTAAGTTTCTTCTACACAATGCCTAATAAGGTTTTCTAGTAACACCTAAAAAGCTCTAATAAATTGAGTCCTAAAATATGCTATTAGGATATTGCCAGAATGCACTTACCCTGATTCCTAGTTTCAAGTTTATCCAAACAAAACAGGGGAGAAATGTAGGGCACAGATTCTCAAATACAGGAATGCCTACAGAATACATACGAGAGCTCTGCAAATATTTTGCTTTCTTCCCTTTTTCCCATCTCCTCCTAAAGTGATCTGGATTTTTGTTTCTTGTGGATATTTTTTTTTTTTTTTTTTGTGGGGTGGGGAAGGGGTTTTTTTTGTGGATTTTTGTTTGCCTTTTTAAACTGACAGTCATGAAAAGAGAAACTCTGAAATCAACAGAATACAAAAATTAAACACCACAAATTGCAACACTTACAGGAATTGGAGGCTGGAGAGCAGGGTAACACGGAAAATTGGATTAAATGGGTAAGGGAGAATCTAAAAAGATTCAAAATAACTGTATGCAAGACTGAAGGCAGCCAATTATTCAATTAGTTATTGTATTGATATCGCTCCAAATGAAATGTAAAGTGACATCCCTCTGTGGTTCTCAATCTCCTTCCCTCCTGTGATGCAATACACAATCAACTTCTTCATGCTAGTGCCAACTCCTAACTTTAAAGTTGTCTGCAGAAGAGGTGATAACATCCCTCCTTTCCTGCTCCTCAGTTGGTAGTTTTCATGGATGGGAGGACACTATCTTACATTCTACCTTAATTAGCATTGCAATATCAAAGAAACCACAGACTTTTAATAAGCACTGAAGTATGGGGCAAGCCCTCAGGGAATCAACACAAGTTTTATCAGTTCATCACAGGGTACAAGACAATGGGGTGAAGCAGTTTAAAACAACAATTTACAATCTGAAATCTGGGCACATTCCATAGACTCAATCCTCATAACCAGAAGTTGACATAATAGGAATAAATGCAATTGAAGATGCCACAACAAAGCTTCACACTACATCCTCAAAAAAGATAAGAAGCCACAGATTACCAGTGCAATTCTTGGATCACCCGGTAAATCAAAGAGTTGAGGCATTTCTAGTTTCCCACCTGAGGAAAGTGTTTAATAATTTCTATATTTTTCTTTTGAAGAGACAAGCAGATCTATGAGACAGGTAAAAGGTATTTCCCATCTCCTCTATTTCAAACTGCTGAAGTATATAATGATTCTCTTAATATTTCACCACATCAGTGACTCACTTTCGCCACCAGGAGAGGGGCTTTTCAAGCTCTTGCTCGTCAGATCCCATTGAAGCAATGAACGCAAAAGGCCAGGCCAGCAACATCATAAAAGCAGCAAAAAAGAGTCGGATGGGAAACAGAGTCAAGGTCATGAAGGCAATCTGCAAAATAATAATAATAATAATAATAAAAAAGCATCATTCTAACAATCTCGGACTGAAAAGGTCAGTGATTCCTAGAAACTGATAGCAGTTCTTAAGTTAAAAATACCTAACAGTAGAAACAGAAGAATACCATTCAATTCCAGATATATGCCAGATAAGGTTAAAAAAAAGCACAGTTTTCAATATCACAATAGCTGGGCAGGGATGAGTAATGAGGCATAAGGTGCTGTCTCATGTTGTGCTTAATCTGATGCATCTCCAGGCTGCTGTGGAAAGCTTAATTCATATTCTTCTCTTTCCTGATGCAGATCTAGTCATCATGCAGCTCACTTTCCACTTCCTCTCACTTCCCAAAACAACTCAACAACCAACTCACTCTGTAGGTGCACAAAAGATCTGTAGGTGCAGGGAACACACAGCAGGAGAAAAGCCCAAGGTACCACTTTCAAGCCCTAAGCTAGCAGCCCACTGCAGTTGGATTTTCCAGCGATGGTTCAGACTGGCACCAGCATCTCGTAACAACCACCATCTCACTCTCCAGAACAGGATTCCAGTCCCCATGTAGACTGCTTTAATTTGCAGAACTGACAGAAATGGGAATATTTGGTTTTTTTCTTAGATAGGCTAGTTTCCCAGATGAACAAGTAAAACTTGACGCACTACAATGGCCAGATGAGCACCAAAGTTACACAAACTCACACAACTCTGCATCCACAAACAAGACTACCACGTCTGGCAGCAAATAGAGGTGCATTCTGGAGATGAGAGCAGCTGCCTTCTAAGTTTGTAAAATAAGAAGGACCAGCCACTAGGAAATAAGGGAAACAAAATGCAGGTGAGGACACAGACCTTTGGGATTCACACTTCCTCCCTCCCTCTCTAGTCTTCTCCTACTCCAGGGCAAAGCTGAATGGTGGGTGACTGGTAGTAAGGTATTCCATCCCTTGACTCTCTGTACCAATCCTTTGTACCAAAGATCATTTTAGTGCTATGCCACAGAATGAAAGCAGAAGTTGCATCCATAATGCCATAAAAGATGGCATAAATGTGCAGAAAAGGCCGCTTGGGCTTCCAGAAACAGCAGGGATGGTAATGTCCAGCAGGAAGCAAATGCACCAAATGTACAGGGTCTGGCTGTGACACCAGCCTCTTGTCAGCAGGTGGTAGTTCAGTACCTGTTCACACAAGAAATTTGGCAGGAGAGAAAAGTACGTCTATCTCCTGAAGAAGGTTCAGAATCAAGAAAGGTGCTAGCATTTGAAAAGTGGTTCAAGCTCTATCTACATTCAGACATCTTCCCAGGTAAGAAAGCTTCTATCCTGTAAAACCTAGGTACAGCAATAGTGTCAGTGAGGGACAGCAAAAAGGAGATCTTGTCCCCACTGGCTGTGGTCAGAGATGAGAATGCAGGAGGCATACGCTCTGGCTCCGACCTTGCGTGGACACTATTTTGGTTCACAGAGACATGTCTACTATTAAAATTACAAATTCTGTTTGGCAGTAAGTCATATGTAAACACCTGCGTTTTGAGCTACATTTAAAAACCCCTAAAGGTGCTCCCTTTGTTGTACTTTGAGGGGTTTAGCTCAACACCAAAGAAACCTCAAGAGGGGGTTGACTACAGCTTATTTAACTTTTGCTTAACTTAGTTTTTCAGAAACTGCAGTGTATATTGTGAAAGACCTCTGGACAGCTTGTAATGGAAGGCTGCCCTGGGAAACTGATCTCCATTCTTCCATCAGAAGGGCTTAAATCTGATGTAAGGCAGGTCACTTAAACTAAACAGGTATCATATGTTCCTCCTATTTAGAGAGACTGCATTCAGATTTAAGTATGACCTCACAAGGAAGGTATAAAACATGAACTCAGGTTCCAAGTTTTCCAAAATATCTGGTCCTATGTACCTAAGCACTGAGCAAGAGAATCACAGAGTACCCTCCTTTCTACTTCTCTAGGTCTGTTTCCTGTCTTGAAATCCACTATCATAGCTGTCATGCACAGGGAAGCTGAAAAAATGCAATGTGGAAATTACCAATACCTTAAGAAAGACCACTAAAAACAGTTTATTCGCAACAAAATTTCCATGAATTGTTACAAAGTAGCCGTCACAATACTGAGGAAGGAAATACTATTGACATGATAGAGGTTTTGATTTTTCTTTTACACATATAATGGATTACATCTCACCCCACATTTATACTTCCTCATTATTATCATCCCTATAGCTCAACTTGCCAAAGACAGCAGAGAAGGAGCTAGGAATTCATCCCTCAACAATTCTCTCACTACTCATTTTCCCACTCTGCAAGTTCCCCAATAGACACATTCATGGAGATAAATACAGGAGGAGAAATTTTCCTGTGCAGCGAAGTCAATCTAACAGACCACTGCTGTGAAAGAGTGGTCCTGTTCACTCTCTTCTCAATCCTCCTCTTGAGTCAGCTCTAGCACTTATGTGAACTAGCAATGAGCCAATATAGCTCATTAGTGAGAAAAAACACAGCCATCCCAGCAAAAGAAAATAATCAGAACACAAAACCACAATGATATGCTGGTTTAATGAGCCAAATCAGCTCACCAAGGCACCAAATGAACACCAGCACTGGTGAAATAAAAGGGCTAGAAACACTGGAAGAAAGGAAAACGGCATTGTATTGTGTTTTGAAGTAGCAGGGAAAAAAGCTACAGACGCTTATTGACAGCTCTAGTAATGCTTCTGCCTGTTCTGCAGTGGTAACAAGAATCAAGCGCTTGGACTTACATGACAGGTGCCCAGAAGACGCTAGTATGAACAAAATCCATGGTTAATAAAATCATGTCTGTCTCTCTCACAGAAAGAATCGTTTTATTATAGTACTGAAATAAAACAGGTAGCTTCAAGAATGACCCCCACTGTCATCCTCAGATCAGAGTAAAATAGCCATCATTTCTACTGATGAGGCTCAGTTCTGAAACTGCTTTTATGCTCCTGTAATCTCCCAGTTTTTATAAAGTCAATGAAAGATGACATGAACAGTTCCTTGACAGTCAAAAGGATTTATTTTTGCTGTTGCTCTTCCTCCTCATGGTTGTTTTACTCTCTTACTTTCTACCTTTCTTTCACTCCCACAGTCTCAGGCTGGAACATGCTAAAAAGCATCTACTTTTGAGCTGCATTAATGAACAAAAATGCTAATCTAACCTCTTGCAGAGTGCAGGACGAGGTTGTAGGGAAGATAATGGGGCTATCTGGCAGACCATCAGCAACAGGCACCAGACCATTGGACAAAGCAGTCTTGTCTTCCAGACCCCTGGGCTCCCTCCTTCTTGTACCTACATTCCTAACCCTCCTCAATAGACTGTGCAATCCCAGACATCCCCCGTTAGATTCACAGGACAGACAGAAAAGCCTGTGACACAACACATGCCTACAGCTGAACAGGAAGTGAGTTCAGCTGCAATAGTTCACACCGAGCCCTCTGCAGCTCTCCAAGGCTGTACAGAGGAGAATGCACACTTCTGTAATTCACCTGGGGAGCATTTCTTCTCAAGTGGGGCAGTTCCACAGCTCTGCTTTAACGGCCTCTGTCTCAAGCACAACTTTTAATCAGTGAAGAGGCTGGAAAAGCATGACTAAGGCAAAGAAAAAATCTACCACAGTTCTCTATGCCAGCTTATGGGATTTTTGCTGCATAAAACTGCAACAACAAGACTGAAGGGAGGTTGGGTTAAAGAACTCTGTGCCGCTGCATATTAGTGAAAGACTGCTCGCTTAAAAGCAAGTCCGAGACATGCTCTTTGGTGGGGAGGCTGCTCCTTTGGCCTGTGCTCTGTGACAAACTACAGCAGTTTAAACAGGTCTCCCTCATCGTCACTGAAAATAACAAATCCTTGAAATCCACTGGCAAAGCTCACATCTCATACCTATCAACAGGGCAGCCCACACAGAAGGCAGGTGTGTTCTATAACCAGTCACTTTCCTGATGAAGTAGCTCGAGGTCTGTCAGGACTAACATCAGATGAGCAATGCTAGTAGTTCCTATGAGACTCAATACTGCAAAAACTGTAAAGCAGAGTCTGCTCTCCTCTCTCAGCAGTATTTCTAAAATTTCTTATAAATAAACCAAGTAGAAAGCAACATTAGTTGTTATAACTGGACAGAACAATCCTAGTCAATATATACATGTGCTACCTTTGCTTCTCTCTGCTCCCTGAAAGACTTCTACCTCATTAACTGCATATTAACCATGACTTCAGGAACAAAGTACAGTACACGGAAAGGAAATCTTTACAACTATGCAATTTATTGAGGAAGCCCTAGATATAAACTAAATGAGGCAAATGACACAAACCTTTTCTACCTCTTCCAGCTCAAGCAACAATTTATCAGTAACCACTGAATACATAGGGGGCAACTTAATTAAAAAGTAAAAACCTGGAGTGTACTATAAATTCCTGGGCTGCCAGATATGTAACATAAAAAACATCGGAATGTGCCTCAAGTCAGGCCACACATACCTTGTGCTAAGGATCTGGACAGCAACAGGGCAGTGCAACAACGAACTTCACTCAAATGCAAATCAAAGCTGGATCTAAAGCGTCTTGACCCAAGAGGTTCAATATCAGTGAATCATAATTTCCAATGTTAACAGGTACGGAAGGCTGTTAGGCTCCCAAAACAACAGCTTTAGAAAGCAGAACTATTACAATGGTGGAAGTGGCAGAAATGGCCAGCTCCTCATTAGGTGAGTCTCTGACGGTATTTCTTCCTCCAGCAAGTGACCCAGATCTTACCGAAAGCGTAAGACAAGGGCCATGCCCTCTGAATACCCAACCACTTACTGCTCACTGTGCGAGGCGACGCAGAGGCAGGGAGGGTGAAAAAAAACCCAAAACCCTAAAATCAAGTAATGAAATAAAAAGCCACGCAACTGCAAATTTGCATTTTAATACCGCTTCCTGTAATCTCACCTGCACAATACCAAAATTACGCCGCAGGGACTATTTACCCAGGGGTGAAACTTCGGCTGCACGGGATGTCTCGGCCCAGGTTAATATCTACCTTAACCTGACGCTGAAAAAGAGCGGCTCCGCAGGGCTGCTCCCCTGCCACCCATTAAAGAAAAAAAAAAAAAACAAAACCAAAACCAAACCCCAAAAAACGCCCCCGAAAACCAGAAAAACGAAAAAACTGCTAAGCCTCAAAATGCCAACACAACCCATAAAAAACCCCAAAACAAACAAATAAAAAAAAAGAAAAAAAAAAAAAACCAACAGCTTTTTTTTCCTTTGAAGAAGGCATCGGAGCACAAGTTACGGCGCACGCCCTGCGAGCGCCGGGCACTAGAGCATCACGGCCGCCCCCAGCCCCC
>WEKY01039651.1:13397-59426 GCA_013390045.1 Picathartes gymnocephalus
AGCGCGGCCCTGCCCGGCGGCATGAGGGGCACCGCCCGCCCGCGCCCGGGGGCCGCGCCGGCGCCGCATCCCCGGCGGGAGGAGGGGGAGTGTGCCGGGGGTGGCCACGGGGACCTGCCGCCACCGCCGCGCATGTGCTGGCAGCTCGCTCCAGCCCCGGGACTGGGGTTCCGCTGGGCGTGCGGCGGCGGAGGGGAATTCAGAGGAGAAAAGGGGAAGGAGAAGGGGCGCGGGGAGTCGCTCGGGGCTGGAGATGGGTCTGAGGTGCCGTAGCTGTAACGGAGCGCCCGCCGGGGGTGCTGGATCAGCATCCCCGCCGTACCTGGAAGAAGCCAGGTGTTGTGCTGGCGTCACGTGCCTGGAGTTGGTGAGGTCCGTGGGGAAAGCTCTGTTCCAAGCAAACCTAGACAGTTTTTAATGAAGTCTGGCTAATTTGCACCGTGGGATCTTGACAGATTTGGCTGAGGAAGTAGCTAAGTTTGGGGTTTAATAAATCTTTAAATGGAGAGTAAGTTAATAAGAAGTAAAGAAAAGCATTCGTGTTCTGTCCATTTTCAAAAGACCAAGCTGGATGACCTGTACTATTCTTGATTGTTTTAATGTAAACCACAAGCAAAACAGTGGAAAAAGATACAAAAAATAGTTTGATAAAGAAATAACTAAGATGTCCTTAATGTCCATCGCCTCACTTGACTTTTAAACCAATTCTGATAGCCTTATTCAGTGACATTTACCGGTAAATTGATAAAAATAACTGCAGAAACATCGTGGGTTCTGTTTTTAATCTAGTAGGCTTAGAACTGCAAAATGATCTCTTGAGTCCTTTGGTTAATACCATATGTACTTCTAGTGGCTAATGCTCTTGAATGGTCAATGTGTTAAACAAAGAAATAGTTTTTGACTTTTGAAAGATCAGAAGAGTTTCCAGAGGCTCGTCTTCATGGTTTTGGGGTGTGCAAGTTTCTGCAGGCTCAGCACTTTCAAGCACTTTTCAGAGACCCAAAATAAACTCACTGTTAATAAAATCCATGGATGTGCTAAATGGTAACTTAGTAAACTACTGTGAGAGTAACTGCAGTGTCATCTGAACTGCTTAGTGAAATTAACACTTCGGAACAGCCAAATGTGCAAGCCAAATTTACTGCCATATTTTCCAGGAATACAAGGCATGCCTCTGGAATGAGGGCTTATGTCTTAGAAAAAGTTGTCTAAAAAACGTGTCAAGCGAACTGTTATGGATAAGGTGCAGTGTGTCCAGTCTGACTGTCGGATGTACTACCAGCATTACAGTGTGTATTAATGGGAAGCCATAGTAGAACAAGGTGTGTGGTTCTTGACGCTGAAGATCAAGTGGTGCAGAAAAGACCTGCCAGAATATTACAGTACTGGAGGAAGTCTCTTATAACAATACGTTCTGAATGGAATATCAATTTGTCCAGAAGATCTGCAAGATTTTCTGTGCTGAAGCTTTTTAAAATGGTAGAAAAGATCATAAAAGAATCAGTGGTCGGAAGCTGAGATAATGTAATGCAAATGTGATGGTTTTAATCACAAACTCCTTAGTTCAGTTGGGACTGGTAGTAAGACTTACTGGCCTGTGGTCAGAGTATGTGATCCAATGATCCCTTTTAAACTGAACCTCTCTGAAATATTTTAGCTGCATTCCAAACAATTTGGCTGCCCTCACCTTTTTTCACTCTCCAGTGACTTCAAGCCATTTGCTAGTTCAGCCATATGGAGCTGATTTCGGTAATGAACGACAGATTTTTTGCAGAATGAAGAAAGGACTCTCTCTAACAGGGCCACGTAGCCAGGGAGGAGTTCATTGCAGCTCCCCTCAGGGATCTTCTGGGCTCATCAGCCAGTAAAAGCTGTCCCGTCAGGTCAGCGAGGAGGAGGTGGTGGCCACTGGCTACCCAGCACATGGCCCATCAGAGCACTCCAGTGCACACCTTCCTTCCCCTTCTGGTAGGTGTAGGACACAAAGTACAACGAGGGTATTGGAACGGGTTCAGCTGTGAGACATAAGCAGGCTTCTTCACTTCTGCTAGTTGTGTTTTATTTGTTTTCTAAAGCCAGCTTCCAAAAATGATTTATTATTCTTATCCGCAGCAGAGCTTTTAGTTTTTGTAGCGTCTTCCTCAGTTATAAAACCTAGTGAAGTACTAGGCATCTGCCTGGTCCTTTGGCTCTTAAACCTTTGCAATTAGAGCACTTGTTCTGTATTAATGAGTGAACGAGCAGTATTCTAACATTTTATTACTTCTTTCATGGGTTTAGTCAATTATTTCCTAATTAGCACATCTGTAACATGTGACAGAGTTTCCAGGAGACTTTGTAATTTTATAGAACTCATTTGTTCAGTAGGGATAATATTACATGAATTGTAATTTGATAACCATCTTCTAGCTTGTTTTAGGGGCTATATGTACATACATGAACTACTAGGGTGTTAAGGGGTGCTTTCCTAGTTTCTGGTTCTCATTTGTTTTCTTCTAAATTCTGCTGTGATCAGTATAACTTAAGACAGATAACTTAAAAAATGTGCAACTTAGAGGTCTTAAACGTGCAGGAATGTGTTTCCCTATCTCTGTAGTCCCTCTAACCTGAAGTTGTAAGAAGATGAATATAAGCCCGGTTTCTTGTGTAATAAAACTTGTGCAGTGAAGGAGCTGAGCATGAGCCCTGGAACAGGGGCGATCCCATGGCAGGACTTGAATGGGAAAGGCAGGCTAGGAACCTGAAAGCAAACCAGTTTGGCACATGATAAAGAGAGGGGTGAAGGGGCACCAGCCTACATGGCAGGGCAGAGTCAGCCACACACAACAGTACTGCTTACTGTGTAGGGAACTGGAAAATTTATTTCAATCCTTCCGGAGACACATGATAAAACTCGCTTCTGTAATTTTATTATATGACCCTAGGAGGATGGGGTTAAGACTCTGCAAGTGTGTGTAAAAAAGGGTCAAGATTTTATACTTATAATACATGGAATCACAGAATTATTTTAAAAATATGGATCATTTTTGTGAATTAATTTGAAGCTTGAATAAAGTATGTAGTATTGGGGTTTGACTGCTACTTTTTTGTGCAAATCACTAAAGAGGCATAACTGTGATGTTGCTGTCAAGGCTGGCTTGTGCTACATAACTCAGCCATAACTCAGTGTGGACTTATAAGGACATAAGGAGAGGCGATGAATTTATTGCAGGGTTTATGGAATCTACCTTGTGTCACAAGAGGAGAAAATGTGTGGTACATTATGTTGGATGTAAGTGTATTGTGATACAATTGGAAAAGGAAATGTTGAAGCTGACTATCAAGAGAATAAATTGCAGTAACCTCTCAAATAATCTCCTCAGGGAAACTGTGGAACCTGAAACCATTAAAACGAGACTGTACAAACATCTAAGTGCCATTCTATCCTGAAAAAGCTCTAATTGGTCCTTTCTGTCATTCATTTATATGATTTATAAGGAGCAGTATAAATAAGAGGACTCATGCATAAAAAGCATACAAATATTATAAAATCTGCTTCTGTGAGCCTTGAAGTATTCAATATTTAACAGCTAAACTGAAGTGGTTTTCTCAAAAATAAATCAAATAAATGTTCATAAAAAGAAAATATAATGACTGCAGCCCTGAACTTTATTTCAAAATAATGATAAAAAAAATTCTCGCCTAGGAAAAGTCCTTGCTTTGATTTTTATAATGGCCCTTGACCTTGATGGCCATTTGGTAGAATCAGCTGATACCTATTCAAGCATGATTCTGGCACACTTCCACCCTTAAAACAATTTTCCATAGTTAATTTCACATGTTCTGTAGGTTTTTTCTTTTTCCTTTTTCTTTCTTATTGTTCGCCTCCTGACTTTCATTGCAAATCTATTCTGTGTTTAAACTAGGAAAGTTTTAAAAAATATTTGAAAAAAAAAAAAAAGTATTTTATGAAGGCAAAAGGCATATAAATTTATGTTGAATTACTAGAAATAGTACAAATTATTGCAATGAAAATGCATTAACATTTTTCTTCTGATTTGTGAAGAAATGCAGAATCCATCTGACTTTCTTGAATCAGGAAAGGAATTGCTGGAGTTAGTGGCAGGTCTGTGGGAAGAAGAGCAGTTTTTTGCTTTGATAGTTAAAAAGAGACCTCCCTCATTCAGGAATTAGTAGGAAACATAGCATAACATAATTCAGAGTTTTCAAGAAATAATTCTTCACTTAATACTTATGTTTCACCTCAGGATTCACAGTATCACAGTTCACACTTGATCTTGACTTCAGGTTTGCAAAGAAACTCTAGTTCCCCCCGATGATGGCAGGAGCAGGCTGATGCTTTATTGGTGTCACAGTCTCTGCCAGGTGCTGAGCTCTCCACACTTGGTGCACAAACCCTGCCCCTGCACACTACTGGATATACCCAGCCTTAAAAGAGTGAGTGAATTTAAGGTGCAGTTTGTGCTGATTTCATCCTTTCCCCATTGAGAAAAAGAAATTTTGGTCAGCAGGACCCTTGCTCAACTCATTCAAAGGCTGATTTAAGACTGTGGAACAAATTGCTCTGCAATTTGAGATCTCCCTCATACTTGATCAATTGATCGGTAGTATCCCAGTTTGTCCCATGTATTTTAGTTTTCTCTTATTTTTCTTAAACTGAAATGCAGAAAAAAGAGTCCATACTGGTTCCGATAATATCTCACAGACATTTTAAAATATTTGCTTCTTAGGGATGGTTTAGATCTAAATTGAACTTCTCTCAGTTCCTACTTGAAAAACCACATCCTTGTAAATAGCGACACACACAAGGTGTAGGAATTTGCAAACAGAGCAAAGGTAAAGGGAACTAAGTACAAAATGAAGTAGCAAATATTTTCAGTGCTTCACTATGATTGTAGCCCTCTATACGTGTGTTCATTTCTTTCTCATGTTCATATACCTTCTCCATCTTCTCTCTCTAAATGTCTTGGCTAAAAACACTTTATGTTTCTAGTTCTGGCAGGAAAGTGCAATCCTCAGGAAATGGGACACTCTGCCCCTGACATAAGATAATCTTGGAAGGTAGGGAATTAAATCCTTGACTTCTTATCTCTGCCTTCTCAGGTACATCTGTGGTTTGCAATAATTTCTGCAAGTTAGGACACTGAGTAAATATTTCCTGTCTTCCAGATCACATTATATAAAGTAGATAAGAACATCTAAAGCTTTCTGAATACTCCACTTCTATCTTTGTGCAAATATTGCAATATCTTATGAAAATACTTTTTGAATTCCAACACATTTGAACTGTAGTTTGCACTTGTTCTCTTCCACCCACTTCCTGTGATTTCTCATTTCTAAGTTATTGTACTTATTTACAGAGGTTTTGTATTAGGCAACCTTTATTTAAGGAGTGATACATTAATATTATTTAGAAGAGGAGGAAAATGGTATCCAAAGATTTATTTTTGGAAACTTTGTTCATTATTCACATAACAAATAGTCATAGAGGTTGCTGATAAGATTAATCAAATTCATATAAATGATATCATGAGAAACAGCCTTCATTAAATTAATACCAGGATCCAATTGTGTCCAATACTGTTTTCCAATCACATGAATTGATTAGTTTAATTTTTCTGAAATAGTATAATACTTAATGTCACTTAAATATTTATTTACTATAAGCTAATAACACTGGCTAAATATGCAAAGCATAATACACAAACATTTTATGCTTTTGGAAGTGCAAATAGGATGAGTTGCCAAAAGATCCCTGGGCAAAAATGTCCAGATTCAATCTGTTGCCTTGGATTTTAGGGAGGCAAAATCATAGCCTGAAGCCAAAAAGGAGACCATATGGGAGTCACAGTGGTGCCAGCAGCTTTATACCCAGCTCATGCCCCTGCCCCTGCCAGCTCGGTGGCAGCTGCAGCCCTCAGGTGGGACAGGGCAAGGAGGAAATAGACATCCATATCTTTCATACCTGTACATCCTCCACACTCTGCGGGGGAAAGTGGGAGAGGGTGTGTGTGGTCATTGGTGGGGAGAACAAGGATATATTAACTACTCTGCAAATACAGATGGATGCACAGATCTTCCATGGGGTCAGTAAAATCCAGGGATCATGTGAAAATACAAAATATGACTGTACTACAGTGAATGTTATTGGCTTCCACAAATAAAAACATGAAGGGCTGCACCTGCATATCTGTGAGTCAGGATAGTCCAGAGGCAGGACAGGACATCGGGACAGCAGACAGTGTAGCCAGGAGAAGCAAATAAGATGATAAAGAATTGGCAAATACAGATACATGGCTTCAGGATGCGTCATGGACTGCGTCATCCAGTGGAATAACCTATCTAAATCTAAGCATATTAAGTTCTCCAGTGAGTTTATTAATGTGGGCTTGCACCATCTGTTTGTGGACGCAGGGCACTTTATCTCTCATTAACATGATATAGCAGTTAAATTTAGATAGGCTCTTCTATGAGCTCAGAATTACTTAGCTGTTCTTCATGCTATGAATGATTTCTTGGTGCTGGAGAATAGAGTGATTAGTTAATATAACTGATTGAACCTAACTTTTCTACAGCTTTTCTTAAATTCAAGATCATCTTGCCAATAAAAAGATGATTCTTCGAATAGAACATTTTGTGTTAGTAACATTTCAAAGGAATTATTTTACAACAGTGAGACGTGACAACAAACAAAAAGGCTGGCTAAACAGAGTGCATTAATTTGATGTGAAAGTTTTAAACCCTGTCAAATAGTAATAATCACTTGAAACGATTCAGTTGTAGTCCTGTTCTGTACTAATCTTGTACTCAGATTTTAACACTTTTCATTGGCTTTTGCCAAAAGGTAATTGATTTTTTTTTTAATGTCTGTTGTGTAAAGTGGAAAAAGATGGTACTACATATCCAGTTTTCAGTTTGCAGGAGCTCCCTGCTAGTGACTTTTGATTCATTCATAGTGTGCTATTGCTGGCTGGGTCAGATAGTTTTCCCAGAACTTTGATAAGGATGGATAGCTCTTCGAAAATCTACTCAGTGACAGGGAAGAATAGTCATAGTGCTCTCCAGAGCAGCTCCTGTTAAACAAAATGTCTTACACGAGCTTTAAGCTCATCGGTGTGGCTTCACAGAAGTCCACCCACAACCACCAGTAATCACAGGTCAGCCTGCAGAGGATTTGCAAAGGGAGCAGGGAAGGTTATTGCCCCTGTGCCTTGCTAGCAATACAGAGCTATTCCCATGCTCTCCCCAGGAGGCAGAGGTGGTTGCGTTGCCTGGTGGCTGTAGCCCCTCAGCAAACCAACCCTATCTGTGTCCTTTGATTCATGTGCTGTAATTCTCTGGCTCACAACACCGTGAGCCAGAGAGAAGGGAAACAGTATTCAAAGATGATGAATTTATTAAGAGGGCGAGGAGATCATCAGCCCAGAATCAGCTGATCCTCCCTACGCAGCATTCAAGCTCCAACTCATGTCACAAGCATGATTAACATGGCTCTCCTGTTTGGATTGAGCATGGGTCAGTCCCTTGCAGCTTGGCTGAGACTGTTACCAGAGAATCACATCCTCATAAATGACACTAGTCTTTAAGTGAGGTTTCAGTCAGAAAATAAAAGAATATTCTGTGGTCTGGAAAAAAAAAAAAAAAACAAACCAAAAACCAAAAAACAAATGGTGAGAAAATTGGAGTCTGATGTACCCTGTAGGATTCATAATTACAGGCACTTAAGGAGATTGCCAGTGGTAGGTGACTCTAACCCTGCAGAAAACAAAATAACAAAATCCAGTGACTGGAGATAGAAGCTAAAAGCATTCAGATCCAAATTAATTTGGAGGAGAGCAGGTTTGGGAAAAGGCTAGTGAAAAAAATAATTCAACATTCAAAGGTTTCCTTTCAGATGCTTACATTTCTCACATTAGCTGTTGTAGTAAATATTTTCAGTCTTTCTTAATGGAAATAGAAATTCATGCAAAAGTCACTGTCTGGAATTTGGGGCAGAAATTATAGATTAGGTGGTCATGTGGTGTTCTGCTTGAATGGCTATTGCTCCAGAAGTGGTGGACTTTACCTCTTTGACTAGTGAGTTAAACTAATGAACTGCGCAGAAATCTATCAGCAGCCAGGGACTTGGGCAGTGGTTGCAGTCATCATCAGAGACAAAAAGCAAAGTGTGACAGGTAGCCAAGCTGAAATATATTTCAAAGCTCATCTGCCCTAAAAATCTCAAGTTCACTATCTGTAGCATGGGTGAGGCTGTTTTTGTCACATGAAGTGTTTGTGAAAGTCAGGGAATGGCAATGACTTAAAAGAAGGTTTCTTAGAAAATATCTTTTTCTTCAGATACACTGCTGCTATAGTGTAAAGCATTTTTTCTCCTTTTTAACTACTCTTTGGGATTTTTCAGAAAGCTTAAGAAAAGTTTATGCCCCTACTTGTGTCTCTTTTGAACCATTAACTCACTGCCTTCTGATGTCTGACATGAAGTAGAGAATCTTTTATACTGCTTTTCAAAACTGAACCATGCCAGAATCTAACACATGTGATGAACACCCTCTTAGCTTGGCTCTCTCCCTTGTGATGAATGTCAAATTTTTAGTCATTGGCTTATTCTATGACTTGCAAGAAATATAGCTCAATATCCTCCTGCTCAGTTCAGCAGAAGCTTGAAGCTTTGCAACTGCGTCATATGTATAAAAATACACTAAATAATAATAACACTAATTTATATATATTCATGCACACAGATGCATACACCATACTTTCAGTTCTTTGTCTCACATCATTTACCATATAGGAACTGGTTGCATGCAGGTAATTTGTTGCCACAGACCACATACAAAAACTATGGTTTCATATCTTCTTTCAAAAGATGAAGGTCAAGGTCTTGGTTTCTTCTGTGAAACCCCCAGACCTCTGTTACACTGGCATGTTGCTCTACTTCACTCAAGACTGCTGCTTAAGGCTCTTTCCTCATAGAAAAGAATCCAAAGAGGGTCAACTTCACTGTTTTTTGCAGTAAAGATGCATTGACAAATGGTACAGTAGACATTTATTTTGTTGGTAATTTTTTTTAGCCAGTCTTTATATTCTGACGTTTAATCTTAAGTCATGTAGTGTGCAGCTTTTGATAACTAAATCGAAATTGTTTTTCATCCATTACCATTTAAGTTGGGGAAGGATTATTCTGTAGCTATGAGCGAAGGAGCTGAATTCTACATCTGCATGTGGAAACTCCTGAAAGGAGGAGATTCCAGAAAGGGTAGCACAGTGCATATCTGTCCTTCTTTGATGGGTTTCAAGTAACTGCTAATTCCAGTTAACTGGCAGCAGTCATTGAAGGGGCTGCAAACCTATCTACATTGACCTGGTAGTCATGGGAGGAGGCTGCCTGGCCCTTAACACTTTCAAGTGTAGGAAAGCATGATAGGCTCGCATGATGTTATAGTCACAGGCTCCTCAAACCAGGGTGAATCAACCCAACAGGTGTATGTCTGGTGGAAAAGGACACATCAGAGAGCCTGATGGCTTTGTAAGTAGGGGAGTGAGTCCACGGGCTTCTGCTCTGGAATAGAGACCACTGTCGTCTCAAAACCCTGATGAAAAGAGGTGAACATGAGACACCCCTGTTTGCCACAATGAAAGGTGTTTTACTGCCATCTCTGCAACCAGAAATACACGTGTAGCTATTTTTTTTTTGGGTAATGTTCTGAGCACTCAATATCCATGATGATTCCCTTTAAGGACCCTGTTTTTCTAGGTGCACGGGTGTGCAGGCTGTAGCGTGGAGTCAAGGATCAATGTGGTAAGGCAAAAGGTAAAGGCTTCCTCCATCAGTCAGTTTCATAGAAGGGACATCTGCAGTTCGGACTTCCAGCAGCTCTGTCTCACTCTTTCTTCTCTCTGACTTGCTCACCCAGAACCAGTTAAATGGCTCTGTCAGCTTCAGCTTCATATTTCTCATTTGCCTGTCAGTACAGATTTCATTGTTGATCAGCCTAGGGCCATGGTCAGCCATTCCTCTCTTGTAACAAAGAAGGGGATTTGAAGCCTAGAGAGGAAAACAAACTGTCTTTCTCTATCAGGAGTGATAAACCAGTCTTACTGTAACTAGACTTCTCTGTAACTCTAACAAGCAACACAGAAATATTCTTTCCATGAGGAAACTCAATATGTTGGATACATGATTCTCACCAGCAGCCCACATGACTATGTGTTATTTCCAAATGCATTGCAGCTCTGTGTACTGCTTCTTCATGATAAACAACTGGTTTATCAGCAGTGTTCCAGTGACAGCAATTGTAAATGGTGATCTTCCAGATGTCATGGGAAAATCTTACATCCCGAAGAGAAATCTCACTTTAGTGGAGTGTGGCAGTCTGACACAAAAATTGTGGTGGTGCTGCCAGCTGGTGGGCTGCTCCACCGACCAGAGGAAGCTGTTTTGAGCCAAAGATAGGCAGTTCTTACAAAAAAAACCCACCAAACCACCCAAAACCAAAAGTCTCTTTGGGAAAACTTATTAGTCTGCTCAGTTTTAACTTCTTCCATTTCACAATGCACATGAACCCGACTCTGCTGCACACTGGTGCTATCTTGGACTGAACTATGTATTTTTGGTTCTGTAGTAATTCTTAGCTTTCTTTTCCCATCTTGGGAAGTGATGGTACTTAAACACTTATAAAGTGGACAGATTTGAACTTTTTGAATCCCTCACTGGTAGATACTTTTTCCTATCTTTGATAATTTCTGCAACCCATCTCTGAAATATCTCCAGAATTTCCACATCCTTCTATGTATGTTGCTGCTCTGAGAGGGGCTGATGAAAAAGCTGCTCTGCTACCAGATGGAAGAGAGTACAGGAGAAGGTATCAGTAAGTGTTACCCAAGAAGTCAAGAATTAATGACTTTTGATGGGCGAGGAGAGGTGATGTGGATCTATACTGCAATATCTTCCAATGGAATAGCAAAAGTGAGTGTCTGTGAAGAGCATTGTTTAGGATTTTTTTTTTTGTTTGTTTACCTGTTACAAAAATGAAGAAGTTGGTAACCCTTATGGAAATAGTGGAGGAAATAAAAAGAATAGCAGTAAGAATGAATATGATCAGATAAAGAACTTGCATACTATATGCATATAGATATTTTTTCCTAAAGCAACTTTCTGAGAGAAGGGGTATTCTGCATGAACCTGCTTTGCAGAAAACGTTTTAGAGGCATCTTTACAGGCTTTGTGAAATTTTGTGGCTGAAGACTGGAGCAGTCTCTGTGATTAGAAGACTGGAACCTGAGAATGAAATGGAAAATATGCTTGTGAGTACTTAGCAGGTGTGAGGAAAGAGCAAAATTACTACAGCCAAGGGATCTAGGAATGTGGATTGAGATCTGCAAGATGCCTCTTCTTGTTTGTTAGTTCACCAGCTCGTGGAACAACTTGATCTCCCCCCTCGCAATGTTAATCTGCTTATGGCTTTCCCAAGGCTAGGAGCACCATCTAGCGGAAACCTGTGCTGGTCCAGCAAATAAACCTATTCTTAAAGGAAAACGGATTTTGTCTTTACCTTAGAAGTATATACACTTGCTTTTGTCTCTATCTAGAAGCACAGGAGAGAAGTTTAGGTCTAACATCACAAATGAAATGAATTACAAATGTGTTTTTATTCTGTTCTCATTCCTATTGACCCACTGTTACTATCAATTTTTGTGGCCATCATAAAAATACAGTATCACTTTAGACAGTCCTTTCTTTTTAGGTGCTGTGGATTCCTCACTGCTTTACTTCGTATTTGGTGTTTTCATGTTTGTATTACAGTGCTCAGTGTCCTCACCAATTCCCTTAGAGTCAGTTTATGTGCCTGTAAATATCTGAACTATGACAGAAGGGTGCAGAATAGTCTGGTACAAGAGTAGAGTCTGTATTCCATTAAAACTCAGCAGAAGACCATAATAGGAATTGAAAATTATCTAAAGAAATAAACAGTTATCCTTTAAATTCCTATGCTTTATCTGTAGTAAATTTTGACATTAAGCTCTCAAAGCTACCTCCTAAAGTATGTATTTTCTAACATTTTATGACAATAATTTTGCACTGATGGATAAACTATAAATAAGTGGATGAACTGCTTCAGGCTAGAAAAGAGCTGTATGAATGTATGGAAAAGAATATTATAAAGATCCCCTGATTTTTTACTGTTTTGTCATAATGTGGTGAGTAGAACACTTTCAATGAAGGCGCCAGGTGACCTATTGAAAGTAACAGAGATGAAGTGCCTTTATACACAGTTTCAAAACAGAGTTTAGAGTTTTTGTTGCAAGATGATACCGAGACCAGAAACAGGTTTTAAAAAATGGGATTAAGCATACTTTTGGAGGAAAAGCCTGATGTGACTGTCAAACTCAGCAGTTTAGCTGCAGCCCTGGAAATCTCCCAGCTGCTGCTAACTGGAAGATGATAGGACATATCTGTCTTAAGAGTAGAGGAGTGGCTGGACTGCTACAGATCATGGGCTAACTAATCCATTGTCCTGTCTCTGACAGTGTCCAAAAGCCTGTGACTTGGGAACAATCAAAGCAAATCTATAAAATACTTCCCTTTTAAAACTTCCCCAGCTGAGGGTACTTTTTGAGTCTGCTGTGGTCTCTCTTTTGCAACACTCAGGACCTTTTAAGTGCTCCTGCAGACTTTGTTTGAGCCCCATCACACTTCTTGAAGGTGCAGCCTCTTGGTTGAGGAGTTTCTTGGCTCTACATCTGCCATGTGGTGAGCCACTTCCTTTTGTTTGTTTTGAGTGTGGCTGCTACTAAATGAATTTTATGGCTTTTGCTTCTGCACTGGACAAGACAGGGAACAGTCAGTTTCTTTTCCATTCAGGATATTGCAACACCACTCGCTGTGAGCCCTTGCTGTCATGTTAGTGGAGAACTGCTCTTAAGCTCCAACTCTTCTTGGTGCACAAGGGCATGATTAAATTCCAACTGATTGTGTGGGTGTTTCCTTATCTGCAATATAAGACAGACTGCTGGAGGCTACTGTGGTTCTTTTCTCTCCTCTTCTTCCCTGATCCTGCTCCTGGCTGCAGGCTCCTGCCTCCTTGTATTAACATCAATGCAATTCAAGAGCTGTGCCTGTAAGAGTACTGGGATGCTTTGAGTGGCGTTACTTGCATTTTCAGTTTTGGAAGCGTGGTGCAGGGATCCCTGGGCTGGATTTTCTCAGAACAGGCTGAGACAAAATCAAATGGGCTTGAAACAAAAAAGAACAGGTTGCCGAGGGCTGTGTCTCAGCTCAGAAACTCTTTAAGACCTGAGAGAATTCTGCAGGTGTTTTGCCTTCTACCACAGAGCCTGTCAAGTGTGGGGTCCTGGGGGGAGGACTGGGGGTGCACAGGCTGCCAGAAGGGCAGTGTGTCCCCATGGCTCTGAGCAGGTCCCTGGGGCTAAGTAAAATAAATCTTCCTTTGCTGTGGACTCAGACATCCCACATTTAAACAAGCATGATGATAACACGTCTCTATTTTGCCATCTGTTTATAAATTGGGTAACTGCTACTATCAAATAAATAAGGTTTTTACTAACCAGGAAAATCTTTTAGACCAAGAAGTTTGCTTGAGACAGACTGGCAATCTCATCACCAGTATCCGTATAATCCTTTTCTTCTTCTGTTTTTCTCTTTTGCTTTGCTTCTCTGTTGCTCTTCCAGACTCTTTCTTTCCATAAACGTGCCTTACTTGCAATTTGTTTCCTTCCAGCCTTATGGGTTTGCTTTGCTGTTATGTATGCAGCATAAAAGAGTATGTTAAGGATGGGAAAGTCTATATTTTGGTTAATTTGGTGTATCCAGATCATTGTTATTGCAGCTGAGTTGGCTGTCTTGGCAATGGAGTAGTGCTATTTGAAACAGCAGCTGCTTTTGTCTGAGCCTCCAACCTTGTAAGTATGAATTGTGCCTGTGGCAGCAAAATTAATGGCTAACATAAAAGGAGAAATAGAAAGCAGGTGGCCTCTTGAAAAAACAGCCAGAGCTGCAGGACCACATTTGTACTACAGAGCACATCATCAGCCATGCATTTTCTTTACCCAAAGTATTTTTGTAGCCCTTTTCTGTAACCTTACTCCCTACTTGACCTACAGTCCTCCCAGAGGCCCATCCATCAGCCTGGGGAACTTGATATTAAAGTATAATTAAGATGAATGCATTCAGACCCCAGTAAAAGGACTCCGAAACCCTGCAATGTTGCACTTGTCTGTTTATATTTGTTGTTCAGGTGCTATAATTTGTAGAAGCAATTGAGTCATGAACACTCCTGTTTTTATAGAATGTGGTGCCATCTTGCAAGGCAACATATAGTTGCAGTCTTCATCTTCCTTTCTTATTACAGTGAGTGATGTTTCTTTGTTGATTCTCTCTATGTTTCACTAAACTTGATCAAATACACCAGAAATCCCTTTTTCAGAGATGAATTGGAGGCACAGAGATCAGGAGGAGCTATGAATCTGCTTCCTAACATCTCCATTTTTCTTAACAGATCTGCAGTCTGATCCACTACACAAGAGGATCATTCCCTAACAGTGGCACAAAGTATGAACCTTATATTTTAAAGAACTTTAACAAACCCCTGCTTTTTAAGATATATTAAAGAACTTATATTTTAAAGAACTTTAACAAACCCCTGCTTTTTAAGATAGGCAAAGGGAGCTACCTAGGGGTTCTTATGTGAGTAAAGGCTGATAGACTGGGCAATCCATCTGAATGGGTGATTAATTCACCTAAGTCTCCATTTTGTGATACACACTGATATTACAGAACGAATTATTTGTAACACTTTGTAAGTACTAAAATTAATGTTGTATGAATTTGTCATTTCAACAGAAAAGTTATAGATTTTATGTATTATAATTTCATCTTGTTAATGTAAAAGAAGGAATTTTGCTTTCACTGGCCTCTTGGGAAGCAAAAAAAATAGTGTATCTAATTATCTGAACACTCAGGAACATAAAAGAATAGCAAGTGGTGAAATTACAAATCTGTTGGAACAACTCTATGTTTTCTGATTAAACTCTATTTCTGGTGGCTTTCAGCAATCATGTTCCTCCTATGTTCATAGTAATTGCATGTGTCAAAGCTGAGGCCTTGTGTAAACTGTACCAAATGAGTTACAATTTTAATTTAGAAGGAGATAACTGTATTTGCCCCTGCAGGCAGATTGCATCGGGTCAGAAGTTTAAAAACGAATAAGAAAGAGAGTAGGGAGGAGGCTGGAGGGCCTCTAGGTTAATAATAAGTAGAAAATCTAATAAGGCTTTCATTACAACAGTTGAATTTTAGGGGAGAGAAGGGAAGAAAAAATACAATTTGCAAACATGAAGCCAAACTCTGCTACTTGCATATTATCCATGTGTATGAGTGCACATTTCTAACTACATGTGGGTATGTTTGGCTTTGGTTAGTAACTATTTCTCTATTTTATAGGTAAAGGCTACAGTGCACTACACCTCTATTCTAAACTGATGAAAAAAATTGAATAAAATTTTTTCAAAAACTTGGAAGCTCTCAAAACCAAATGTATTTTCACTATTTAAAAATATCTACTCAATTCCTATAATTGCATTATCTTTCAGATTGCTTTCAGCCTAAGAAATACAGCAGATAGTTTTCTTAATGCCATGTTGCATTTTTAAAAGGTTAGTGTCCTCATGAAGAACAACAAAATATTTTTTTAACCTAAAATCTTCTCTTTTATTTTAAATTTTAATCAAGGATATTAGAAATATTTTTGAATATGGTTATTAAGCTACATTTATTCTGTGTATATTTGAAAGCAATCACTTTAGTAGTGGTTAGATACTGTAAATCTGTTAATAATTTTGCTTGGTACTGGCATGTGAAGGTGGTTTTTACCTAACCTTCTGTACAGAAGACCAGGCAGACCCAAAGGTTGTTTGAAAAGAAAGAGCTCTTACTACTGCTTATAATTAAGACTTAATTTAATTTGTCTACAGCCTTGCAAAACTTCCCCTTTAAGGAGCCTACTTCAAGCTGATTCTGTGTTTGTGCATGTTTGATTTTCACCTGAAATAGTCCAGTCATTTCCCAGAGTGATATTACAAGAAGAAGCTTGTTTTGTACCTGTTAACATTTTCTTTATAATTACTTCATTATGAAGCTGTATTTCCTTTGTGATTCAGTGCAGGATAGAATTGTAGAAGGGTTTGGATTAGAAGGGACCTTAAAGGTCCAACCTTCCTGCCAGGGGCAGGGACGCCTTCCACTATAACAGATTGCTCAAGGACCCATTCATCCTGACACCAAATACTTCCAAGAATGGGGCACCCACAGTTTCTCTGGGCAACCTGTTCCAGTGCCTCACAACTCTCAGAGTAAAGAACTTATTCCTAACAGCTAATCTTTAAGCTTTCAGTTTAAAGCCATCCCCTCTTGTCCTATCACTCCATGCCCTTGTAAAAACTCCCTCTCCAGCTTTCTGGCAGGCCACCTTTAGGTACTGAAAGGTTCTATGTTTCCCAAAAGCCTTCTCGTCTCCAGGCTGAACAGCCCCAACTCTCTCAGCCTGTCTTCCTAACTGAGCTTTCCCAGTCCTCTGGTCCATCTTCATGACCCTCCTCTGGACTTGTTCCAATAGATCCATGTCTTTGCTCTGCTAAGGGCCCCAGAGCTGAGCTGAGTACTTCAGGGGGGATCCTAGTAGAGTGGAACAGGGGAGGTATCCTCTCCCTTCACCTGCTGACCACGCTATTTTGGATACAGCCCAAGATATGGTTAATCTGAATAGTTAATTTGAAGACCATGAGAGATGGATAATCATCTACTTCCTCTATTACCATGTTTCAGAGGTAAACTACCCTCCCCTTTAAAATATTCTACCTGTTTAACAATGGGAATGTGAAGGTTAACTTTCAACCTTGTTGTAGGTGCACTTTACACTGCTGGTTTCAAAAGCTACTTTATACCTTTATTAGTATTTTTCCCTCATAGAGATGATTATATTATGTAATCACCTCTCAGTCTTCTCTTTGATATGTTAAAGTGATTGAGGTCTTAAAGTCTTTCTCCCGTTATCCTTAGAGGCATTTTTTTTCAGTTCGTGAATATTTTTTGAACCTTTGAAGCATCTGCACATGCACTACAAATGACGGTGCAGTGCTTCCACTACATTTCTTGGTTTAGAGGGAAGTGTGGTCCTTGTGATCCTTCACTATCCATTTTATGGATAACTTATAAAATGTTTTCTGTTCTCCCTTCAATTTGAGATCTCTTGCTCACAAGTAACAGATCTCCCTGGTCTTTGTCAGCACCAGCACAAAGAAGTTGGCTTTTCTACAAGGTCCAGTACTTCCATGCACACTGCAGATGCATCTCGTGGCTATATTGGACCCACTGCTCTGTGACAATGTTTGTGCATTCAGTGTTCTGAGCAGGACTGTTCAGGCAAGACATGAAATGCTTTGTTAAGAACCTTAGTACTGAACTCAGGTGTTTGGGTTCTGGTGGGTTTATTTTTGTGGATTTATTTGGTTTTTTCTCTGCCCCCCATTCCATTAAATTGTATTAACTCTTCATTTCTTTGTTAGAGGAACCCAAATCATCTGCACATATATGAACACAGTACGTAAGAAACTGAATCCGCAAGGAGTACAGGACACACAGTAACATCATTCTTCTCTCCACAAATAATTTCCTGCATCTTCTTTTCAGATTAGGCTAGGAACTCGAGGGGATTGCACACAGTTACTAGGACATTTCATTTTTTTAAAAGAAGCAGTTCTTCATTATAGTGAGGTCAGGTCTTTCACGTGCATGAAACTTCAGAGAAGTGTTGGCTCAGTAATTATTCCAAAATGCTAAAAAAACTTCCAAGACTAGTACATATAATTTGGATTGTAGTCTTCATTACAGTTTTCTATGACTTGTATGTGTCAGCCATGATTACAGATTTCAAAAACCCTATGGAAAATTGATAACTGAGCACATCTTCCACCAGCATATTGGCATAAATATATTGTGACATATTTACTCATCATGCCTATTTCTTTTTTGGTTTTGTGTGTCACTTTTGAGCAGGATGACCTACAATCCATCAAGAATACTAAAGTCTATAACTTAATAGTTTGAAATTGATTGTGGTACTGATTTAATATTTGAAGAAGGAGGATAAGACAGTAAACAATGTGGGCAGATTTCAGCTCATTTTCAGAGAGAAGCTTTAATGTAGTTTTGTGCCAAAATGAGCCACAGATGTAAATGTGCTCATGCATTTTAGATAAAGGAAAGTATTATTCAAACTGAGGGGAGTAAAATCAATTACAGGTTATATGTTCCTTAGCAAACAGTTCTGTCATTTCCAATTCAGTCTCCTATAAAATAATTCCTAGGATAACTTCTCACTGGCTGAAGGCAGATGGAAATACTTTAGTCTTTTGACAAACTAAACTAGTTCACAGTAGAGACTCCTGCAGTGTTTTGTAAAGTGGTGGGTTTTGCAAAGGAGTATTGGTTCCAGAGAAAAATTTCTACCCTCCAATATCTAGAGAGAAAATCTGTTTTGCTCAAAAGAAAAAATGTCTTTAACGTGAGAGTCAACAGGCATTTATATAATCAGACATTTTTGTGGAATGTATTCAAAACCAGAATAATGTGACAAATTACATCTTTGCTGATTCTCTTGGAATTTCAAAATTACATAATTAAATGTTTATCCTGTTCCATGTGGTCTCTTAGCAAACATATTTCCATTGGATTTCTGACCTTGTGTTTTCTCAGAAATAAATAGTTTTCTGGCATCGGAAGACATTTAATAATAAATGTAAAATGCTAAAAATAACAAATGCAAAAGATCACCTTTCTGTAGATTTTAGCTTTCATTTATATATGGGAAAAAAATACGTGGAACAGTCATATGCACAAACCCTTCTTGTATGTGGTCAGTTACTGCTTATTTTGGTATTACTAATTCTGACAAATGAGCATTTGGTTAATACACATGAGATGTGAATTCTCATAAAGTACATTGACTTTTAGTGGCCATAATGACTCTACAAAATTGACAGAAGGCACTGCAGATTTACATCATCCTTGAAAGAAAGCAGAATCTTTCTCAAAGTAATGTAGTGAGTTCCTTCATCTTACTTAATCCTGTTTTGCTGCAGCAGCTACTACAGCTTGCATGCTGTTAATTGCTGTTAGTGAAGCATACTTGCTTTCAATTGCTCCTCAGAGCCCCATGCCCTGATACTAAATAATTTTGTGTGAAATAGAGATCTTTTCTGATTATCAACAATGAACAAAAAATTATACTGTGTTTACTTTCATTGCTGCTTTAAAATGTAAGTTGTTACTTTTAACTTTGAACTTTGATTTATTTACACGTTTCTTTTTCAGGAAAACTATTGTAGAATTTAATTATTTCCATGAGTAAAAATCAGTTCAATCTTTTTCCTGAAAACATCAGGCAAAATTGCATTAAGAAAACCTCTGTTTAAAATATTGCAATATTTCGTTTTGTTTGTTTTGGCTTGTGTTTTTTTGGGGGGGGGGCAGGGAGTTGTTGCTTTTTTTCCTTTTTTTTGTTTCTTTTCTTTTCTTTTCTTTTCTTTTCTTTTCTTTTCTTTTCTTTTCTTTTCTTTTCTTTTCTTTTCTTTTCTTTTCTTTTCCTTTCTTTTCTTTTTTGTTTTGGGTTTTTTTTTTGTTTTGGCTTTGGCTTTTTTTATGTGTGGGGTTTTAGTTTGGCTTGTTTATTTGGGATTTTTTTTTAATTTTTAGAAATATATAGCTAACTCTGTATAGTATAATTGCATATATTTCTAATGTTTTAAATCACTGTGATACAACCACAATGTGCTGGAATATTGCCACCTATTACCAACTCTTGTTTCAGTTTCTGCCACATTCAAGTTTAGTAATATTTTATTCTTATCTTTGCCATAATGTTGAATTAGGAAAAGCATCATGAGAAGCTGATTGTAACAGTCACAGTAAGGAAACTCTTCTCCCAGATAGCTAACTTAAATAGCAAAATATTTCCCCCTGGGAACGGGTCTTTTTTACAAGAAATATGAGGAGACAGGAGTAGTCTGCTGTCAAATCAATCAAAATTCTAAGTTCAGGTGCCAGCTTTTGATTCCTAAATCCTGAGCTGGTGTAGAGTGCCTGGTAGGTAGCAATACAATAAAGATAAACATAGAAGGTAGGCTTTTTTAGTAAAGTTTGCTATTTCTCAATTCCTGGTTGTAATTGTTAATTTGAATGTTTGAGTAGAGCAGCACAATTAAGATGCATGGCTATAGCCAAGCACTGATGTTTCAATAGAAAGTCATCAATGTTTAGCAGTGTCTCTGCTTCTATTGCCCTTGGTTTGCCTCAGGAAATGGAATCTTATGAACAATTTTAATGAACAAACAAACAAAAAAAATCCAATTTAGTTCAAATGACATTTGTTTTGGGTTCAGTATTTCTGAGGTTAAGTTTTTTAGTCAGGCAGTGGTGTTTATTGCAACAAAGAATTGATTGGGTCATGTAGGGCATAGAGTACAAACAGCAGTGTCATTCACCAATAGGTACCACAATTTCCTCCGACATGTACTGAACTCCTACTGGTCCTTCCAGCACCAGTGGAAGAGAAACAGGAGAGAGTATCAAAAAAGCACACTTCGTTTTCATTTCTATATCTTAAATAAGCCCTAAGGCTAAGGCTCAAATGAGTGACAGGCTGGCTTATTTTGTTTAAGTCTACAAAAGTGTTTTATCAAATCGGCAGTGCTGTGTGTCAGTTATATGTGACCTCTGTA
The DNA here is from genome assembly GCA_013390045.1 of Picathartes gymnocephalus. Classification (NCBI taxonomy): domain Eukaryota; kingdom Metazoa; phylum Chordata; class Aves; order Passeriformes; family Picathartidae; genus Picathartes; species Picathartes gymnocephalus. Next base: position 34,191 of record WEKY01039651.1, read on the forward strand.
TGGAAAATGTTTACACGATATTATTAACTGCTTTGCTCTAGGGTTTCCTTATGAATCTGCTATTCCCTGCATTAAGAGCATGGCAACCAAGCTTCCCAGACCTCCAACCAATTGTTTGAAAATGCATTCGAACGCACACTCAGAGTCGGATCAAGCACATTTATTCAGATGTTTAGGGAAAAAAGTTACTGTTAAATTTTAACTTGGGATTTTTCTGTGGCTTGATAGAGTCTTAGACACTGAATACATTATTAGTTGCCAGTTCATTTTCACCTACTTAACAGTAATTAGCAAAGACAGATGATTATCCAATACAGTGGTAGAAACACATCCTTTTCCTAGATAAATTCTTTGTGGTGTCTACTTTTTCCAGGAAAATAATGTTCTTTTGAGTCACTTTTTAAGTCCCCTTCAGATCCACATATTCCCCCTCTTCTTTTACAGCACCACATACACCACCTTTAGAAGTTAAGTTTTTCTCCCCTTCTTTACTTTCTGTCTTGTGAGAATTGTTTTACTTGGGTAAGGTTATTTTTCCAGACCCAGAAACAACAGCTCATGGGTGATCTGTAATCCACATTTTCCCACCCCAGGAACAACTTGTATTTGAAAGATACACCTGATCCTTCATGGCTGCAAATATACCTGTGATCCTTCATATCCTGCAAGAGAAAACAAGATGTTTCAGATAGAGTCTTACTGCCTGAGGTCTCTTATATTTTCCTATAAAACAGACTCTGCAGCCTTGTGGCTAGGTGATAGAACCAAATCTCTCCATCTAGACTGCGGTGGTTTTGGTGATGGAACCAAATCTCTCCATCTAGACAGCGGTGGTTTTACCAGTGTCGCTTGTTTTACTCCTTAGAGTTCTCTCATGGTCCTGACCCACAGCTCAGTGAAGCTGTATTCCAGCTAACTGTCTTGTTCCCCAAGCAACTAAATGCTCCTTATACTGGCATGTTTTGCCACCTGGTTTGCTCCAGGTCTCTGGTTCCTTGGTGGCTCATGCACATGCTAGAGCAGTGGCACCCTCATCTCTACTCAGCCATCTAGGCTCATCTGCTGCCAAATATCGAGTGAGGCAATGCCTCTTTGTCAACCCTTTGGTCACTCTTAGAGAAGACCAATTCTCCCCATTCATCCCCACTCATCCCCACCCAGGAATGAAGAAGGCTTTGATGTAGCTTCCTGTACCCTGAAAACCCTGAATCATTGCAAGGACACTTCCACACAGCCACATCATCCCTCAGGTTTTTGCTAATCAGAAAGCTCATTGAAAAGTCACTCCCTTCCCAGACACACCTAGATGGTCAGCCAGCTGGCCACCACACATAAACAAACACACCTACTCATTCAGTCTCCCAACACAGAACAAATGCCCAAACACTGCCTAAATTCTTGCGGTTGTGAGACCACAAGCTCATGCAGAGAGAGCACAGACACATGCTGAGAACTTCTGCACTGATAAAGTGATGAACTTCGGTGCTTTTTTTTGTCTTACCAAATTGAAGTCAGACTTGGCAGAGATATGAAATGGTACAAAAATTTTTTTTTCCTAGCTTGCTTTACCCAGAGAGATGCAGGCTGTCAGGGTAAATCAATAAATTCACGTTCCAAAATGATTAGAAGTATAGTTCTGGCATGCTGTGCACAAGACAGGAAATGCCCAATTTACAGAAGTCTTTTCAGCTCTCTCGCTCTTCTGACCCATACAGTACATGACATGGAAGTCATTCAGGAGAAGCTACACATGCTCACATATAGTAAATTTGGTTTATTTGTCTCTGGGATGACTCAACATTATTGCCTTATTCTTCGGTACAGACTCTCTGTCACAACAGTTCTGATTTGTACATTAAAAAAGTTGGATTATTTGTTACTTATTAAAGCAGAACTTGTCATTACAGATGTGCACACATACTAAATAACAGTGGAATTTCCTCCCAATGAATTCTTGGTTGTTGGAAGACCAATATGTCAGCTTAACCACTGGTTTACAGGCTGCAGACACATTGTAGATTTAAAGCCCCCATGTCAGTGGCCACGTTAAGTCAGATGGCAAGCAGTCAGCAGACTGATATGAGCTAAAGACTTAACCTTTTAACTGCAATAATGATAAGTGGAAAGGCTTATCTAAGTCTGGCACTGAGCAAGAAATTGGAAGCTGAACAGGAGATACCTGCAGATAAGCCATCTGATATATGAAAGAATTTAGTGTGCTGAACATGTCCTTTAGTGGTCTACTGAGAAGTCAGAAAAGCATCCTGATGCTACGCTTTGTGCAAAACCAAGCAGCATTTTGATCTCATTGGAAAAAAATGTATATGGCACTGAGCAGTCCCATGGAGATGTGCTTCTTCAGGAGTCTGACAGAGCCTGTGCCGGCTGGCCAGATCTGCCAGCGAGGTTTCTTGTCCTCCGGCTGGCACCTTGGACTTTCACTGAGGCAGATTTATTTTTGCTGAAGCAAGGCCCTGGTGAACTTACAGGACTACTGGAGGAGAAGGTTCAAAGCTAGAAAGGTTGCTTTCAGTCCTCCTTGAATCCAGCCTTAGGAATATTTATGTTTCAGAGAAGACAGGTCTTATTTATGGAAATGTCAGCTAACAGTAAGGTGTCACAGAGATGGGGAACACATTGCTTCTCAGAGCATTTGTAGTTTGGCTTGGGCAGCTGCAGTATGGGGCACTTTGGGGCAGCCTGTGCTTCCCATGGATGGCCTGTTAAACAGGGAGGGGAGATGGCTTCTGCTCCGAGGGCAGAGAGCCAGAGCAGGCGGACAGAGGGGCAGGGTGAAGCCGGAAGCAGGGTGGAGAGAGGGATCTTCCCTGCAATGCTTCAGGGAACAAGAGACCTGTTTAAATATTTGTGAATTTACGTCATTCACCTAATAAGGTTTCTCTACCTGACAAGTTATTCTGAACTAATATCGCATGCTGAGTTCTAATAAATCCTGCTTTAAAAGCTGGAGGCAGATGGTATCTTCTGGTTTGCTCACTTCAGAGTTACATGGAGCAGTTCTGCCTCAGGGTTTTGGTTGATTCAATCCCGCATCAGCACTGAGCATGGGTAACGACTGCAGACTGCGCCGGGTGAAACTGCAAGGCAACACTGCCTACCTGAGTAGGACAGGTGAATGAAAACAGTTTGGGATCTGCAGAGGAAAGGATTTGCACATGGAAAAAGGAAAAGCTAAGTGCTTGTCCATTTCGTACATTGAAAATACAAGGTCCCAGACTGGCTGTGCTGTCTGCAGGGTGTTTTCTGATTGTCAGAGTTTCAGGTGCCTTTCCAGGAAGTACAAGGGTCATTGTGGCTAACAACGCAACTTCTATGGCAAATATTAGTGCTTCAGTTTCTTTAATTATCACCCCACAATACAGCCAGTAGACGGGGAGGGCTGCTGTGATCTTGTCGGCCATCAGTGATGAAAAATATTTTAACTGAGATGTTCCAGCTTTGGCAGGCAGGCCAACTCAAAAGCAAGCCTGGAGATTGGTGTGAGTATAACTGCTAACAGTTTGCATCCTGCTAGATTCACACACGAGGATGAAGTATCTCCAAACAAGGACACTAACCTTCGTTTGCCAAGGAAAACAACTGTGAGTGTCACAGACTGTGTCCATTTCTCTTCTCTAGGGACCAACTCCTAAAACTCCATGCAGCGACATTCAGTAATGCAAACAGTCATCATCTCTGGATCTTGAGAGTTAAATACCTTCAGCAGAACACCTCGAGCAGTTTTATTTCAGGGGCATGTCTATATAGCAGAAAAAAATTGTGTCAAAGCATGGAGATGATCCATTTTCCCTCTGCTGGTTGTCACAAATCTGAGAGAAGAGCTAACCTTCTGCCTGTAGGTCATAGCAGATGCAAGTAGCCCTGAATGGATGCAAGGAGCAATTTTAAATTATTGATTTTGAAAATATTAATTGCTGCAATGTATTGGTTTTTAAACATCTGTTTCCTAATTTTCCTCTGATGAATTTTTAGAGACAGAGGAAATTACCTAAGAACTCTATTTTTTCCCTCTGTGTCAGGGTGACACCAAAAAAAGTCTGTGTGGGTGGCTGCCCAAAGGAGAAAAAGGTTGTTTTGCAACCTGTTTGCAGCTGGATTTATTCAACCACAAGCACCATCTCAGCACTGTTGGTAACTAAACAGCATGTTGGATAATGGTTTCTTTCAAATATTTTAGATCCAAGCAAGTGTATGGCTACCAGGTAACCACAACTCCCTAAGTTCTAGTTGGAATTTCTCAAACTGTGATTTCTATAACAGTACTTGTATAAATGGAGAGTAGATAATAACATTTATTAATGTGATTATTAAAGAATACTTTTATTCTGAAGAATAATTACTCTTAAAAGACCTTAAACATCTGCTTCAGTAAGTCACAAGCCTCTCACAACCCTTATTCTGATGTCAGTACCATTCCTCACCTACAAGTACTGCCATCTGCACCTAAATAAAAGGACTCTGAAGTGGTAGCTGAGTAATTAATGAGAGGAAGATTTTTGTCAATACTTACCAGAAAAATCCCCAAAGCAAGACCCATCCCCAAACACTTTTGCAGAAACACAACTATAAAATACTGTGTTTGCTGCAATCAAGGGAATTGCCCAAGTCTGTACTGCTTCTGCTTTATATCTTTTTCCTCTAGTCTGGAAATCTCCTCCTTGTCGATTACAGAATCATCAGGGTTGTAAGAGATCTTCAAGATGGTCTAGTCCAGCTGCCAACATAGCACCACCATAAATCATATCCCCAAATGTCACATCCAGATGCCACAGACAGTGCTCCCACCACCTTCCTGGGCAACCTACTCTAATGCCTAACCACTCTGTCCATGAAATTTTTTGTTTAATATCTAATCTGAACCTCTGCTGGTGCAATTTAAGGCCATTTTGTCTCATCCTTCCCCTTGATATACGGTAGGAGAGCTTGGCCTCCACCTCACTACAACCTCCTTTCAGATAGTTGCAGAGGGCAATGAGGTGTCCCCTGATCCTCCTTTTCTCCAGACTAAACAGTCCTGGTTCCCTCAGCTTGGTCCCCTCATAAGACATGTTTTCTGGACCCTTCACCCTCTCGATTGCCCTTCTCTGAACACAGTCCAGCACCACAGTGTCCTTTTTGAAGTGAGGGGCCAAATCTGGGTGCTGTACTCGAGGTGTGGCCTCATCAGTGCCAAGTACAGGGACACAATCTCTCCTCTAGCCTTTCTGACCACACTATTCTTGATACAGGCCAGGATGCCTCTGGCCTTCTTGGCCACCCAACTGGCTCATATCCAGCTGGCTGTTAACCCCCAAGTCCCTTTCTGCTGAGAAGTTCCCCAGCCTGTAGTACTGCAAGGGGCTGTTGTGACCAAAGTGCAGGACCTGGCATTTTGCTTATTGAACCTCATGCCATTTTCCTCAGCCCATCCATATTTTCTTAAGATCTGTCTGTGGAGACTGTCTACCTTCAAGCAGATCAACACTCCCACCCAGCTCGGTTTTGTCTGTGAACTTGCTCAACTCCCCTGTCCAAATAATCCATAAAGATGTTAAACAGATGTTTGCCTTAGGTGAGGACTCCCTCATGCAAACATGCCATACACAGTTTTTATGTGTATTGAAGTCCCTTGCATCCTCTGTCAGCTTTCGAATGCATTGGTTGGTTTCTGCTGAAAAGCTTCAGTATGACCCCGGAGTAATTTCTGCAGCTTTTCTCTTGGTCCTGCCGTGCTCTTAAAACAAATCTCTTATTTTTTATGTACATCATGGAGACATATAGAATGCTATTCTGTGTCACATGCAATCTGTCTTATTTCTGAAGTTATGATACTCAACACGTGAATTAAGCATTCACACAAACACTCAGCAGGAATGGAAATGTCGGTCACAAAGAGGTAACAATAATCTTTCATTTTGCTTTTTGGAACAGAAACCTTGACCCTTCTTATTTTTTCGTCAGTGCCCCTACATCTGGTTTAGTTACAGAATCCAAATAAAGAGGTGAATATATATTCTTCTTTAAAGACTTTTTTGTGACTTGGCTTACTGTGCTGGGTCAATCCCCAGGGTTGGGTCACAACACTTAACCTGCTGTAAGAGGACAGCTGAGGGCCGTATGCTGTGCCAAGTACAGAGGGAGCAAAGGGAACAGGGCATAGGCACCTACCCTTAGGACTTTGGCAGTTCTCATCCATATTTATGTTTTTGTTGCTTTGTGTGAAGAAACATCCAGTTGTTACTGGAACCAGTGAGAGAGGTTTCCTCTTCTGTGAGCATGAGTTGTTGTAGTTGAACCTCAGTTTGTAATATGCAGGTGTTAAAATCTCCTATATTTTTCTGAATTATAGTTGACAAAGCCACAAATTAATGCCACAAGCTATTTTTCCTGAAAGAAAATGCCGAAAATACCTGACCAGTATAGAGACTCATGGTACAACAGCAGAAGAAATCTCTGTTAATGCATATAGCAGTAATACACAAATAATCATATACAAATGCATGTCTAGGTTTCCTATCCTAATTCCCAAGACATACTGTACTATCAAACATGAAGAGAGGTTGTCACCTCCAGTAACCTGCTAAACCCTGCATCTGTTTTAAAGAGAAAGTTTAGGGAAGGTAATTGCACTTGAGCTGGCTGTAAGCACTCCTTTTTCTATTTTCTCTTTAACTTTACTACCTATTCCATCTATTCCATGCTCATGAACAGAAGGACCAGGCAAAATATGCAGATGGTAATTCACACTTTTAATGTTTGAAATCTGCTGTATAGACAATATTAGTTGTCTGACGCCCTCCTTGTGTGAAACTCCTGCATTTAGCACCTTGCCATCTATTTGGGATTCTGTTAATACTCTTCCTCTGTGCCCAGCTGGGCTTGGTAGCCTTTCCCTGTGAGACCTGCTTTGCTGGACTCTCTCTCAGCACTCAGTTCAAGCTGCCCTGCCAGCCCATGCTCTCGTGGTTTCACAGCCTTTTTATTGTATAATCCCAAAGCTGAGGGTAGGTGTATTGAGTCCTTATGAATGGATACTGGCTGTTTGGGTTGTCAGGCACAAGCAGAGACCTATGGAGACAGTGGCTCAGATCACACCAGCCTCAAAGGCGTTGGTTTGTGTTAGGCAATGGCCTTTGCAAGGCTGCAGATTGGTCCATGGGATTGTGTGTGGTGTGGTTATAGAAGGAGTAGAATAGTTTTCCCTGGGCTGATGAGCCTGGTGGTGCTAAAGGTGCCCTGAGCATTGCAAAGTATTCCCTAGAGCTCCAGCCTGTTAGACAGGGCATCTTTTTGCTATTCATACAAGCAAGTTAGTAAAGCAAAGATTATAATGAAAGTGAAAAGTGTTGGCTCACAAATAAATTACTGGAAATGCAGAATACAATTGTGATTTATCATTCAAAATCTCAAGACATAAATCAGCTCAGTGACCCTTAAATGGATGCAGTAGCAAAGTGGCGTGACTTATAAATGAAGTTTGGATGTCGTACATCAACTAGGCAGGATGTAAATCCATTGTTTGACAAGGTATGTCAACAATTCAAGACATAAATAGTGTCATAAGTATATTCTGACAAAGGTTATCTTGGTTGTAGCCAGTGCTCAGTAAGAAGGAGGGGGGGAAAGAGCAGATGGTATTTCTGCATTTGCTGTAAATAAGAGGCTGAGGGAAGAGCTGGTTTTGCCACCAGGAAGAGAAGGCAGCACAGCCACCTCTGCAGGGAATGCCAGCCTTGCACAGCAGAGATCAACACACAGCTCTCTCTGCTGGCCCTGATCCTGCTTGGCTGGGGGATATAAGCTGTGCATGTGCAGTGCTGAGCTGAGCCAATTCACTTCTGTGCTTGAATGTGGCTGGGGATTTCAGGGTTGTATTTTTGCAGAGAGCTCTGCTGTTCCACATAGGTATGCTGGCTCCCTCCCAGCCAGATGGGTATCTCTGACAATGCTCTGTGCTGTGCTGTGTACACATGCCCTCTGCCAGCTACATATCCATTACAAGTTCTTGTGGAAATGCCAGGACAACTTAACACTCTGGGTAAATAAATCATGACGGAATGACAGAGCCCAGCACAACTGTGAGCTGGGAAGCAGGGCTGGATCTGGGAGACTGGGCAGGGTGTGGAGCCTCTGGAGTGCAGGTCTAATCTCTTGCTGTAACTGAGCACCGTGACTTTTCTGTTATCTCAGATTTATTAGGCATAAGGCTGTTTACTGCAGTTGCCAAAGAAACAATTATTCACTACCATACTTAGCTGCTCTGGAGTGACTTGCTGCAGTGTGAAATCACTTAAAATGTGCCCATCCAGATGTTTTTTGAGCACTTCCAGTCACGGTGGCTTAGCCACTTCCATGGACAGCCTGCTTCAGTGCTTGACAAGTCTTTCAGTGAAGAAATTTTCCTAATAAGAAATCTAAACCTCCACGGATGTAATCTGAGTTCATTTTGTCTTGTCCTGTTGCTTACTTTGGAGAAGAGACTGATGTGGCTAAATGATAAGATTTTCCCTGATTTCAAACAAAGTCAGGAAGCTGTCAGGGCCATGAGGGCACAGCCAGCCCTGACTGCCCCTGCTCAGCCCCCTGCAGCTCTCCCACCCTGCCCAGGGCCCAGGCCAGACTCCAGCTTCCCACAGCCCTCCCTGGCCCAGGGCAATGAATTACAGAAAAAAAACCCCATTGGTACCAATACCTGTGAACACCCCTATTAAAGCAATAAAATGAATTACAAACAACGCAGATTTGTCAGAAAGAATTTATGGCAATTTGTTAAATTTCTTCAGCAAGATGCTAAATCTCGTGTGCAGATGAGCAGCAGTTGGTGGTGTTGGTCGCTGCCTCATATCATACACTGACATCTGAGACAGGGAATCACATTCTGGACAAACTGCAGTTTAGAAATTCTTTGGAAAAGTACAGTCAAATATTTTTACAACTGATATCACTGTCAAAACAGACAGGGTCCACTTTGTGTCTACAGCTTCTCAGTATTTTTACAAGTGACCTAGAGAATGGGATAAAGAATATGTCTATGGGCATGGAAGAAGGCATGAGGAAGAGAGGACTGTGAAGGCAAGCAGAGTTTGAAATCATAAAGACAATGAAAAACTGAAGAAAGAAATTGGAAGTGATCATAGGCCTGGAAAAAGTTCTCAGTGAGGGAAATTTGAACAAAGAGGGGTAGCCTGAAGTAAAGAAAGCAGCATTAAAACTTTGCCAACAATTGTTAAATAAGATAAAAGTGGCTACAGGGAAGATAGATAGCAGATGCATGGAGCACTGCACAAGAATCATCCATCGGTAGATTCAGCTTAGACACCAGAAAAAGCTTCTGTGCTGTACAGATGGTGAAACCGTGGAAGAGATTCTCTCAGTGTGCTAGTAAATCTTCCTCTTGGGAGGTATTTAAATTCAGACTATGCAAGCTTCTATGAGGGTGACACAGGCATTCCTAATTTTGGTTTGGGTGTGGGGAACAAGCTAGAAGGCAATTTCAAAAACTTGCCATTGCTTAGTCTCATGATCTTGTCAAACAATCTGGATTAGTGTGCAACTGGCTGGTGCTCAGTATCACCTATCACACTGCCAAGCTGGCATCACAGTTTTGCCATTGTTGATTTTCTTTTAAGCATATGACTGTGTTAATTAGTATCAGACTTAGCAGTGATTCTTCTTTCACTTTACTGGGAAAACAGTATATGTTTTATTATTTTCCCATTAATGACTACTGAGATCTAATGATAATTAGTCATTGTACAAATTAGTCATTGCTACTGTGCATTTCAGCTCCATGAGACAGACATATGAAGAAGGTGCTAGTATGGTTGAAGCCTAGACCAGTGCAAGCATAGGTAGAATAAATGAAGTGTGCATGTTCCATGATGAAGTAAAACCTTTTGTTGTAGAACAACTAAAAATCTGGACTACTATCTCATGAAAAAGGAACTGTTGTAGCCATATTATATATATGAAGTACATTAGCCTAGAGCAATTATAACTTCTGTATGAATATTTTTAGATTTCACAAAATATTAGGCAATGCAATGGATTAAGCCTCAAAATGCTCTTCTGAAGTGTGTGATCAAATACTCTTGTTCCTAGCTTTTCAAATATGAAAGCTCAAGGCAATATGAAACTAGCTGAAAGCTGCCATGCACAGACCTTGAAAACACAGGTTCCTGATAGACCTTGGCTCATATTATCTGTGTCCTGTTCCTTTCCTTATATTAATTATGTAGTTAGAAGATTAAAACAAAACAAAGAAAAAGGGGGCACACACACGCACACACAATGACACTAGTCTGACTCTGCAGGACAAGGAGTTTTCTCATAAAAAAATTTAGATCATACTAAAAAAACCCCAAACTGGAATTTTGTTCTGTTAAAATAAATATTCTTTTATGTTCTAATGTTTGTGCAATTTCTTTATGGATGAACACCACTAAAAAGTCAATTGCAATCTAAGGTGTCTCTAGGAGGTGCTTGTACATTGGCAATATCTTCAGAAAATGGTCACAGAGGTCTAAATTACCAGGTACAACAAAGTGCAGATTGGTCACCGCAGCTGTTTTCTCCCCATAGGCAGGAAGCTTTCATTAGTCCCTTCAGTGGGGCTTTGCTTCCCCAGGGAGGTTGCAGCCCTGAGATCGTGGGCACTCAGGTCTCCCAGCTGCTCTGTGCTGCCCTGGCTGGGATCCAGCGCGCTCCTGCCGTGCTGGGTGCTGCTCACAGGGGCTTACAGCTGCTTCTGCTCTCCTACTTTGTGCACAAATGCTTACTACCAACACCTCACAGTCTTATGTACTTTGTAGAACTGTGTCTTTTGTTTTCTGTTTTCTGAGAAGAAGAACACCAGCAAGAAAGGAGATGGACTGGCCATTGCAGAAATGTGTTTGTAACCGCAGAGGTAAGATTGGTTTATCACTCCATATTTGTAATACCTACCCTGAATCTTGTTGTTTGGGAGGTTTTGTTCTTGCATTCAGGACATTTCATTTTGAACTTAATCCACTTTCTGAGCATGACATATCTTAGTTACAGGTCAGGACTTGGCTTTTCTAATGCTATCATGTTAGTCAAGTGACAATTGTTGTTTAATATCACCCAACACTTTGAGTTGTCAATGTCCCGAATATGATAACCTGCTTCCTTTTTCCTGCAACATGTCACCCATTAGCATTCCAGCTGCATTACACACTGCCTTTAAGGATACAAAGTTAGGGCACCAGGCTCTCCTAACTTTAAACAAGGGTCTTGTGTCGCTGCACACTCAGGGTTCAGTGAGAAGACTTAATAGAGATGAACATTCATTTGAAAAAAAGCTTTCAGCTGGCTAAATTTATGAAAATTACAGTCTCTTTAGTTATCTTACTTGTCTCTTTAGTTAATTTGTGATTTAAAAAATTATATACTTAATAGAAATTGTAATTATGGAAATATTATTTACTTGCTGCTTATATTTTACCTCTGTATTTATTGCAAGGCTCCAGCCAACTGCTGGTTACTTAATGCACTGAACTAGTAACTTTGATTCTAAGGCTCACCTCATATTACCAAAGCAATCAGGATTTGGGTCATATAAAGTAATCCACTGGAAACAGAATAAATAGTTACTCCGTGTGGAATTATATTTGTAAAGTTGTTGCTTTGAAACAACAATAGAAGATAAGAGAAACCAGAATGGAAACTATCTTTTAAAATAAAAATTCCATCCATTTGCTGAAGTGAGACTTGTAGTTTTCCTTGTATTTTTTCCAGTCCAATTTTAAAAATCCCAAGGGATATTAAGTAACAAATTAGACATGAGCTTCCAATATGTTGTGCCTATGAAAGAAAGGTCAATGTGGTTTTGGACTGCATTCACCAGGCACCCTATCATCCTGTATTGGAGCAGGAAGCTAATAATCTTTCTTTATGTGGTTTTAGGATGCAAAACATGCTCTTGCAATGCTGTGTTCAGTTATGGGCATCTTATTACCAGAAAGATATTGACAGATCATAAAAGCACAAGGGCTCAGGTCATTTTCATTTGTCACACAGTGTGACATTCCACCCTTCTCCTTCTCCCAAGAGGAAAAAAAAACCCAACAAAATTTGACTCCAGAAATATTCTGATTTATTTATTAGTAAGTTATGGTAATAAATGCATTGTTCTGATATTATATTATGCAAGTTTAAGTGACCTGCCAGTCTTATGAGAACCATTCTGAATCCTTGCTGTATATAAAAAATGCAGAATACTGTGCTTGAAGGTCCAAATGAGAAGTATAAGATGATATTGCTAAATATTTCCTGCACTAGAATGGTAAAACAATTTTGGTGTCCCCACGTGGATTCAGAAGTTGTTGACATCTAGAAGAATTCCGGGATTCCCGGAAGCCTTGGCATGCCCTTTAAAATATGAAGATATTTTTTTCCATTCTTATCACAAGAACTACTATTGTTTTAAACATTTAGAAACCTGTAAGCACTCTTAAGCTAATCATACTTGTCTCCATTGTAGAGTATTATTAAAGTTTCTGAATTAGTAATGTATTACAATCTTTTGTGATTTTATGGATATTTTAATTTTCTTTCATAACTCAATGCCCAAAGAAAGCATTTATCACTTTTTAAATTATGGAGCAGATAGTTCTGAAGGAGTTTTCTCATTAATTTTCTTTGAAAATCTTTTGCAATTCCTTGGAGTTTCTTCAGCTTCTCACTGAAGGAGGAACAGATTTCCAAAAGCAGGGCAATTTTTTTGGCTTTATTCTGAATTTGAAAATAGTCCTTTTGAATCTCTGATGCATGGGGCTTCAGATATCGTTTCAATTATGCCACAGGAAGAAGGAATACATTAAATATTTATTCATGTCTCAAGGGAGACTGTCACTTGGGGAAGGACACAATCCTGGCCGGAGCAGGGAGTCCTTTGGCACTGTGGCCTCAGTCACAGTACAGTGCAGCAGCCCCCTGTTCTGCCGGGCCTCAGACAGCCCCTCGCCCTTGTAAATAAATCTAAGGCTTTATAAATGAACACGGCTCAAGGTGCTTGTTAACTTTAGTTGAAGATTGACTTGTATAACCTCCTGTGATGCATATAATATGAAATACCTGATGCAAGGCATGATCTATAAGCAGATTATCATATCCATCCTTACATAGTAATATGCACTGTGCTGTTTGCGCACGTGTACCTCTGTGCACGCAGACAATCCACACATACACATTAATACACAAATGTACAGTAGTAATGAGACAAGAGACAGCAGAAGACTGCAGGAAGGTACATGGGTCCTGCAAAGCCAGAACAGACAGGGTGGATCAGAGTGGGGATATACTCCCTCTGTGTCTCTTTCCCCCTTGCCCCACAGCCCATCAAAGTTCATGCCATAACATGAGAAGTTCGCTCTACACAAGCACACAGATGGATAGCAATATGTTTTGTGTATGACAGGAAAAGCTACTGCAGGAAAGAAAACCTGTGACTCCTGATGTGTGACTCAGGCCTGGTAAACACCATAGTTTCATTAGTTGGTCAGATATCTGCATTTCTGAGTGACTGAGGTTACAGTGCCTGGTGCTGCATTTATCTGAGGAGATCACTGCAACAATTCCTGTTCTTTGATGAAAATATGAGGTTATAGAAGTAGGGTCCTGAAATACAGATGCACAAGGCCTGGAAACATTGTGGAAAGGCAGAAAGTGCACTTTGGGTCCTTTATTCTGAAATGAAATTCTTCCTTGTATCTCAAAACCAACAATTTTGTTTACTAAATCTGTAGTTGATAATTATAATATTGTCAGCTCTATGGAAAACTGCTCAAAGCCTAACCTGGCATTTGCATGTTATTTTTTAGACGCATTTGCTACCCCAGGGAGGCACATTTTACATTATATGATGCTGTTTACTGTGAGGGTGGTAAACCACTGGAACAGGTTGCCCAGAGAAGTTGTGGATGCCCCAGCTCTGGAAGTGTTCAAGGCCAGGGTACATGGGACTTGGAGCAACCTGGGGTAGTTAAAGATGTCTAACCTCATCGTGGGAGGGTTGGAATGATCCTTGAGGTTCCTCCCAACTCAAGCCATTCTATGATCCTATCCTGAGTTCATTCTTCCTTGGAAATAGTGCAACACCATATTTGCACTAGCCTCTACTTAAAATGTCATAAATTTCAGTTTCTGCAATCTGGACATATTATTAAAGTCTGAATGGACTTGTAAAAAAAAAAAAATCAGAAATATCTGCTGGCCTTTAATTTTTGTTCTATATAGACACTTGTTCTGGTTTCAAGGACAAAGTGTTTGGTTTCAAGGGTAGTCAAAGGATATTCAAAATCTTTAAACTTGTTGACTACAATAATCAGCCTGGAGGACAAGGAAATAAAAAAGGAGAAGAGAAAAAAGTAGGAAATTGTCTTCCCCATAGGTTGTTCCTCTGAGGGGAAAAAACCAAAGGTGTGATTAGGAATTGTTTTGAGTAGATGACTCCCAAAGCACAAAGGTGCGTGCAATACTGAATACATACCCCAGACTGGTGTCCCAAACAGTGACACTCTCATATCATAAGCCCATCCTGCAAAATACACCACAGAGAACATTTACTGCAAGTAAGGTATAACCAGTACGATACAGACAAAATGATTGTGAGAGCAAATAAGTCCAAATTGTAACTAGCAGCTGTTAAACCAATAGAGTGAATGTTTATAACAAATTTCTTTTAACACACTGTGGTTGGATCTGTCCTTATCTCAACTCTTCGGGCCCCACATTGGATGTCAAAAAGAACTGTCATGGTTTTGAACCCAACTGGAGACAAAACACCCCGCAGCTGCTGAGTCAGCCCTGCCTCTCTTCCCCCCGACCCTGGTGGCATGGGAAGGAGAATTTAAGTAAAACTTGTATGTTGAGATAAGAACAGTTTAATAATTTAAGATAAAGTAAATTGAGTCAGTTCAGGTCATCTGTCCCGGCTATGTTCCCTGACAGTTAGGATTTTTTTCCCCTTTTTTTATGTACATCCTTACTGACAGAATATAAGACAAGGAAAAAAAGTGCTTGACTTAGAGCAAACATCACTTAGCAAAAACCAAAACATCAGCTTGTTATCAACACCATTCTCATTCCTAACCCCAACACTAGCACTGTAACATCTACTGAGGAGAAATTTAATCTCCATTAGGTGAAAACAGGAAACTTCAAGATGCCATAAAACTGGGCAATTCCCATTGTAACTGGTATAATGGTACTGGTACCTCAGGCACGGCAGTGCCAGCAGCCCTCTTCCTGTCTGCCAACAGGGTTCCAGTCACTTGGTGCCAGGCAAGGATGCTGCCAAATCTTTCTTGAACCATGCGCCACTTAGCCATGCGTAAATCTCAGTGCCCTACTCCTCTTCTTCAGCCTTTTCTACCCCCATTCCTCAGCACCGTGAAAAATAAGACTTTGCACTGCAGTGAGAGCATCTTGGGAGCAGTAACTCTACAGCTCCCTGTTTATTGCAAAGGTAACTCTAGTAAACGAGTATATATGCATCGCCTCTGAAACGTCACCCTGTTAGGAAACTTTGGCTTCCGTTTCCTTGTCTCTCCCTTGGAAGCATGTGGAGGGATGCACTGCTGCTGGCCAACAAATGGTGGAGCTCTTGCTTTGAGAAATGGGGATTATAATTTTCCTGCTCCCAACCTGATGCAGAAAGAGGAGATGGCAAGACACGTATCTGCGTTAAACTTCAGGACTGCTGAAGGACCAGTTCTGTCTGTCAGACGGATGCCAGTGGAGAATAGAAATGCATTATAGCTAAAAAGACTAATAATTTTTTTTTTTTTAAAGGATGCTACCTCGGAGAAAGTGGCTAAGGATGCACCTGATTCAACAGACTTCATTTTCTGAAATTGGCATGAACTAAGAATTAAACATAGCTCATTTGATTTTCTTTTTTTTTTTTTTAACTTTATTTAAGAATTCTGTTTACATGTTGAAATTAAAATTTTAATTTTTTAAAGAGAAAAAAGTCCGTTTTATATTTTAATATTAATTCCTAGGAGGTAAAGAAAAAATAGGCTGTAGATTTTCTAATGCACTTAGTTTTTGTAATATTTTCAACACAGCAATTCAGATCACTCACCCAAACTTTACAAAACTATGTCAGAAAAATAAGTGTACAAATAATAACTTTTATAAGAATCTTCCATCATTCAAACCAGACTTTTTAGATTTCCTAGAACTTCTTTTTGTACAAATCTTTATTTGGATGTTTTTCATGGATATGTTCCTAAGAAAGATGTATTTTTTTTTCCCATTTCAAATGACACACAATCACTGGACTAAAAGAGTTAAAAAATAATTTGTCCCATGCAGATAGTGTTTCAGAACAGAGTCAATAAAGTTTTATGTGACTGCTAGAGATACTTTTTTATCCTTTAACATAATGTTGCTAATATATATACTTGTGGGAAATACAGGTGTGTGCTCAGCTTTACATATGTATCCAGTTACATCTGCCTGGTGTAGGAAAATATCTCAGATCAGTCTTTTTCTCCTGGCATTGCAATACATATGTAAAAGCATGAGCCTATGGTACACTGTCAATGTCACAACCCTAGTACTGGCTTGTTCCACCCCAGCTGCTGACAGTCTATAGATTTGGGGCCAAAATATCCTTCTTATGCCTGTAAGTGATTGGGATATAGAACCACCAGGTAATAGTTCATAAGACACTAACTACGTGGCAGATAAACTACAACATCCCCACCTTTGTGTTGAATAACGTGCTTGATAATTTGACTGCAGATTGTTCTGCAGAGCAGAAACTCAAAACAAAATAGAGAACATACACACCCTCAAATCCAGCCTTCCAACTTGCAAGAAAACTCCAAACAGTATGGAGTATTTCATTGCAATTTGGTTTGGAACACCTATATGGAAGCTGGATAGCCAGGAAAGCTTTCCCCCTCCATTTCTTCCTTTGCCATTCTGTTTTCCTTCAGGACAGAGTGACTGCTTGTTGTCAAATAATGCCTGCCTCCATTATTTCTCATCAAGAGCAATGGAAGGGCTCTTAGCATTGTGTCTTCTCAGACCCTAAAGGATCTACCAATACAGCCTGCTGAAAAGCCATTATATTTGAAGGAGCATTAAATTTGTGCTTTAGTCTTAGTGCAGGCCGTAAATACAAGTGTGAGGACTTTTTTAAGGGCTCATTTTTAAAGGGGCTTCAGGGTTCACAGCACTGCAGTCTTTGGCAGTCAGATAACACTTTGCACACAGTGTACACCCCTGGAAGTCACTATCTCGGTGATTTAGCCTGAATGCTGTTCTGAAGCCGACTGGAATAGATTTACTTGTTTGGGCCTCTAATTGACTTGCCACAAAACTATTTCTATCAATCAATGTGCTTTAATTGTTACTTTTGTGACTGTTTCCTGAAGCAAAGGGGGAAAAAGCATTTTATAGGTGGCGTGACAGGATTTTAAAAAAATGATGAGACATTGCCCGCAAGCTGGGTGGGCAAATGTAGAACTTGAAAATTACTGCTGAATCCTTTCTGAAAAAACTGGGTGGATTCAGAATGATGCTGCCACTCTTAAACTGAACTTGTGACAAAGATTTTAAATCATATCTCATACACAAAAGCAGCTTGGAAAACATTTAAACTTCGCTTTTGCTAGACCCCCCTATATCTGCAAACCTAATGCTACAGCAGAATTCTCACGCAGCAGTTGAGGGCTGGTCTTAGGAGCAGCAGACACTGTGCTGGAGGAAGATTTGCTCTCAAGGGCTCTCCAGATTTCAGATGCTCCAGAATTTCTAATTTTTCAAAATCTTCTACTGGAGTGGACTGCATTATGGTTTTAATAACTTCTTTTGATAAGATACTGTACTGTAGTGATAAAATGCCTCAATTAAATTTCTCATCTTTTATAAAAAATGACTGAAATGTAATTCGATATTGTAACTGGAAGGTGCTTAGTTGGAACTGGATTTGGGATGTTCATTAGAGTCAGTGACTTGGAAGGAGGCATTTAGATCCATTCCATCAGTTTCCATCTCTGCTAATGTCAGAGAAACCCAGTCTAAATAGCTGTCTAGAAAGATTTTCCCCATGTGTTGCTGTGCTTTAGAATAGGTGATTATGAAGTTTTCAATGCAGCTAAGTGCAATTTATATTAAACTGAAGTATATCTTATTATTTCTGAGGCTGTGCTTGAGCTTTTGATTTCAGGTTGATGAATTATTTTAACACTATTCTGCATATTAACTCACTTCCTACAATGGATGCAAATGATTGAGAGATGGGACACAGCTGGTTAACTTGCCTACTGCAAGTTAACTGATACTGCAGTGCTACAAAGCAGAACAAGTAGGTCTGGAAATGGTTCAACTTTTGCCAACCCAGTACCTCTGCAAATACCTTCATGTATTTCTCACGTAGGAGTTCTCAGCCAGATCGATTTGCTGGTAGCTGGTGGCCAGCACCAAAATATTTATAGGCTATTAGGGTCCACAGAAGCTTGAGACCAACAGCTGCCTTGAATTGTTCAATTCTCCTTAACAGCAGGCACTATTTCCTTACAATTTCTGTAAAGCTTTAATTTCTATGGTTATTTTAGATTTCAGGGTAATTTTCCCTTCCTGCAGTGTTGGTTTTGCAGACTCCATCCATGTCTGTTCTGCCACAGTAGATGCCTGCTGGTACTAAGCTAACTAGTTTGAAACTGGCTTAGGTTTCTGTCTACCACAGGGCACTCCCTGGCTGTCACATTCATTCTGACTGCAATATATATGTACTGATAGCTATAGACAAGCTGGCACCATGCTATACTTACGAGTACCAGCTATACCCACTGCTAGTTAAACCAGACAAAAGTTCTCTTCCATTTGCCTACAGAAAGATTCATTTGTGCTCTCCTTTCACATTTCCCCTGGGAACTTGCTGTTGGATCTCTTTATCTTCCCTTAAAATTTCTCTTTATTTGCTTTTACAGACACTTAACTTTTTTCCCCCTGTAACACTTAGGAGGAGAAAGGTAAAGCTTATGCAAAAGCTCATTCAAGGATGTTGATTTTGAAATCATCTACTTCTTGAGGGGATACCCTAGGCAAATACCAGGAAAGTTAACCTGTCAAACCTCATTAGCTCTGCTTTTTCAACCCGTGATACATCTTTCTCTAGTCTCTTCAACACTTATTAACATAATTCACTTCATAATTTTTTTCCTAAATAAAATATGTAGGGCTTGATCTTACACTGAAGCAAAGTGGGTAGCATGCTCCAGCTGAAAATGCAGCCCCATGAATGCCAAAGAAGAGATTAGTTGGCAAATATTTCTACATGCAATATCAACATCACAAAAATTTCTACATGCAATATCAACACTGAGGACACATAAGCTTTGTACATGTATCTAGTCTGTTTGCTCTTTATGCTGGAAAAAAAGTTATCACAAATTAAGACCCTCAAAATCAGAGAATATCAAAATGTTCAGCATGGACTCTATAAACTTTGACACTGCATTGCTGAACGTATTGTTATTGTACAGACTATTCTTCAGAAACAGAACTGTGTAAATAACATTTCCTATTTTCACACTCTCAAGTACTCCGTATCTTTGTAACCAACATCCCAGAGCATGTATTTCCTCATTCTCATAAGTTCTCTTGCAAATAAATATTCATAGATGGTGAAAATAAAAGATTAGGAACTTTTCTATGCAAGTAAAGAATGTTACAAAACCTCGTAAATGTTTTCATTCCCAAAATAAACAAAAAATTTTTGAAAGATGCTCATGAGCTCTCCTTGTAAAGTCATCCTCAGAAATCCTTTAATCTTCACTGAGATCTACTGAATAATGAGTGAACTTTACAGAATTTTTCTTTATTTAGCTGATCAGTTGTAAAGGCTAAAACATATGTTTTCTACATATTGAACTTGTGGTTAATTATTTTTTACATGCATTAGCACTAGTTAAATTAATCCACATTAAATGACAGTGATGTTAACGCTGTTCTGATTTAGTGGCAGTTATTATCATTCAGTATGCCTAGGTAGCATTCCTAGGAGAAATCCTAGGACAACATATGCTTGCAACAGCAATGGGCAGTTAAATACATTGTACTACAATTATATTTAATATATGTGTGGGGAACTTTTCATCAAAACATAGTATTATGATTGAATACTGAATCATGTTCCTGCCAACAAGAGATGCATCAAATCAGTATGATTACAGTCAGGATTGAATCAGGAAATGAACTGTCAAAGTCAATTGATGGTTATCCTGGTTTTGGAAATTTGTAGTTGCATCAGTCAGAAACGAGCTTGAAAATGTGGGCCAATAAATGTGAATGAGCTTCTGAAGATAAAAAATCCACAGATCTGAAACTAAACACAATCTCAGAAATATTGTATGATTTACTTTAACATAAGCTGGTTTTAAACCCATTTTTAGATTAATAAATCCATCATGTAAATCACCAGCATAGAGATGGGAAAAGAAACACAGCAGAAAATTAATAGGTCTTCCTTCTCAAATAATCACAAATGAAGATGGGTTCCATGCTTCTTCCCTATGCAAGGTCTAATGATCCCAAATCCTGTTAAGGTCTACATACTCAGGTACTTGCCAGAAATCTGTGTAATAGCCAAAGAATTAGAAAATTGCCAAGAAATGTTAGAAAACCTCAATGATTCAAGATACAGCAGAACAGAAATACAAGGATGAGGAAGAACTTCCAGTGTGTCCTTGCAGCAGCAATCTCTGCTTCCAGTCTTTGTTTCAGTCAACCTGGTAGCTTTCTGAAGAGCAGGAAATTTCAGGCAGGCCCTTCCAGGCCCTAGAAAGGGCTGCCTCTGGGACATGCCTGTCTGGCATCCTGCTTCCTTCAGCAGCCTCTCAGCCCCTGCTGTGCTGGCTCCTGTGTCAGTCCTAGCCCTCTTCTCTATGCCACATCCCACTGCATGAGAGCTTCTCCCCCTGGAAAGTGCTCTAGCGCAAGGGCAAGGAGGACTCTTCTCTTATAAATAAACAAAATTTAAAAATTGAGGACAAGAAAGTAAAGCAGATACTGTCCTTCAATCTGGGTAACTCCTTTCTTTGGGAGTATGACTCGTAGGGGAGATACTGCTGTACCATCTTCCATGCAGAAGCTCACGGGAACCCTCACTTGCCCTTCTCTCTCTTCTGTGAATTTAATTCTCCCACTCATCCTGTCAGCCATGTATTGTAGCTGGTTCCTGTTGAAGTGACTTGCCTTCAGCAGAGGGATTTAGTTGAGTCCCCATGGTTGGAGGTTTTCAAGATGCAGTAGGTCAGGGTGCTAGATAATCTCTATGCTCCCTTTCTTCTGGAAGGACTAGATAAGCTTTGAAGGTCCCTTCCAGCCAGGGCTGTTCCATAATTCTATGACTTTTTCAGGACTTTACTGAGCCAGGAGAGATATAGCTCTGAAAAAGAATGATATGGCCTTTATGTATAAAAGTGAGTACTGGATTATAATTTGTGCCAAAACTGAATCAGCGGTCTAATCCACATCTACCTTGCATAAATGGCAAGCATAAACTCTGGAGCAAGGAACGGAAGCTCTCTCCTCTTCCCCAGATGTGACCCCACAACTAGTAGTCTACATCACTGACTCTATCAGTCCATTTTCCTTCTCTCTCTTTTGTCTCAAGCAGGTGTGTTCCCCCGTCACATAGCACAGAGACCTGTGGGGGTGCAATGCTCATCTCAGAGTCATGAGAGGTAGAGCTGAAAGCTTTTAGAAAGCAGAAGGAGCTTTTTTCATCACTAATCATTGAGCTGTCCTGCAAGAAAGAGGCTGCTGCCTGTATGGATTGGCAGAAGCCCTTTTTGCTTCTTCACCTTGGCTGCTGGAAGTTGTTCAAGAGAAAGCCGGAAAGAACTTGATGGGACAGCTGAATGACTTAAGTAGGGAAGGCACATGATGAGGGAAGGGCATGTTCTCAGAACCTGGCCGCGGCAGGGATAACACTTCTGGCAATCCAAGGTCTGCTGTGCAGCCACAGAGCTTGGTGAGGAGACAGCTCCAGGGACCAGGAGAGTGATGGAGCTTGCTGTGGTCCTGCAGCATGGAAGCTGCCTTGTATCACTGACCACCTGACGGAATTTGGATGTAATGCTCCTATATTGATCTGATTACCTTCAAAAAACCGTGACTTGTGAATCACTGAAGCACCAATGGACAAGCATGGTCCCAGGGGGAAAAAAAATGACTGCTTTTTGCACCAGACTGGGATTGAAAAAATATCCTGGTCTAAGTATAATTCCCTTTCACACCACCAGTATGCCCAACCCTTCAACCCATATGTCTGTAGAGCACAGTCAAACTCTCCCATTGGTGCTGGGACATCGTGTCTCCCAGAAAGTAAAGTTGCATGGCAGGAAGGAATCTCATGCCCTAGCAGTTAGGACACCTGTCTGGAAGCAGGAAGTCCTGGAATTTACATCTTTTCCTTTGATAGTGTATATGTTTTATGTTAGACACCTGTTGGATAAAAAAGAAACCATTGTAGAGTGTGTTGGAGGAGACAGATCTATACCAAGTAACCTGACTTTGCTGAAAATATATGAGTGAAGGAGGAAGGTAGTAGAGGTAGCAAGTGTTCAACAGCTAATTTGAACTTTTCAGTACTGGCATCAGGAATCTACCACTTATGGCTGTGTTAAGCAGTGTTACACCGTTTACCTCCCATTCATCTTAGAATATCAGAAGAAAATAAGCAAAACTTATGTGTAGATTCCAAAGACTGTCTATTGGGACCAATATAACAACTGTCAGGAAAGGGATTCAGGACTAATATTCTTGAAGAGTATTGCCTCTTCCACTGCTTATAGAATAAGGTTACTTATAAAACATGGAAAAATAGAGCTCAAAAATTAAATATTGGTGGAAATATTTACTGTTAGAGTTTCCCAGATTTGAGCCATGACTGAGACATTTGTGTAGGGGGAAACGTCTGTAAACGGACATTTAAAATAACAAATGAAGGTTTCAATAGGATTCACTTATCAGCACAGCACATAAATCCTAGTTTTAAGTGTATCAGAATGTAGGACCTTTTTGCACATTTTCCTGTATCCTAATAGTATAAAATGTTTACATGAGACAAGTTAGTTAGACTAAATTTTTTTTTCAAAAGCAGCATCATAATGTTTTGTTCCTAAATCTTGATTTAGATGACCTGCTGAGTAATCTGATACTCCAACCTACTCTTTAGAAGTTTGCTTGCTACTATGGTGGAAAATATGTGTTGTGCTAAGTTGGTCAGTTCTCTAGTTCTATGACTGGTCTACATATAACTGGTGAAATGGGACCAATTTCTCACAAAGATTATCAGTGAAGTTATAGGAGGAAAAATTAGGACCAAAGCAGAAAGGAGATAAGCATTTGCAAATCACACCAAGGACACCAGTTTTGCAAAGAGCTCTTGCTGACTCCAATTGAACTCCTAACGGTGTTCCAAGATAACCACATGCCCGAGGCATTGCTGGACGTAAGTGTTGATCAATAAATCATCATTCAACACAACTACCATAACATGACAAGCCTGCAAGAAAAACACAACTTAAAAAGGAGAAACTTTAGAAGAGAAATGCTTATTTCTTTCAGTGTTAAATTGTTCAGAAGTAATTGAAAGGTGCACGTGTTCTATCTACATTCAGAAGTAGAAGTGTCCACCTCAATAGAGGATGAAAATAGTTTTCTCAGTAGTTCAAAATTACCAATGTTGAACTCTCTACCAAAACCCCTCAAATACATGGCTACTTGGTATTATAAAAGGTGTGTATATATGTATATATATATCTATCTATATCTATATCTATATCTATATCTATCTATATCTATATATATCTATATCATCTATATCTATATCATCTATATCTATATCTATATCTATATCTACATAAGAATTGGGATTTTATTGATATGGCATTTGACCACTGATCATAGCAAGTCAACCACCCTCCTCTAATCCACAACATGAAGACAAGAATAAACACTGTTTTCGTTAGCAAGTGACTGGGGACTTATTGCTTTAAAGCATGACCAAATTATCACATTAGCCCAATATCCATAAACATATCCATAAATATTCATGTCTGCACTTAGCTTTAAGTAGATGAAAAATGGCGATTTAACTCAGCTCAGAGTGAAAAACAGGTAGGGGATTAAATCATGTTACCTGCTCAGGCTGAATAGCAGATTCTGTATCACCAGAAATGTTGTGAGTTGTGCACAAGTAATCAAGTCATAGGACTGCCAAATTGCTTAGTTTTGCTTGGGGTACCATCAAGATTTACAAGTGAGACATCCTCTGCTAATGTCAAGTGCTAGCCTGACTCATATAAACTAAGAAATCTGGACTTGGATGTATCCCTGTGAAGAGAGGCTTGAACCTGGCTTACATTGATCATAGCAGATCATTTATCCATAACTATACTGGAATAGACAGAGAGAGGGAGGGCAAATGGAGCAGAGAGGAAGGAGATAGTGCCTTATTAGCTCTGCCACTTCTTTGTTGGGAAAGAAAGGACTACACCATCCACAATGCTTGGAAGAAAGCCTCAGTGCCTAATTCCAGGAGAAAGGTTGTGGTTATGAATGCCAACTGGAGATAAACATCAAGACTCCTGTAAGGAATAGGACTTAACCTACAGCCTTCCTATCAGCATTGCCTCCCTCAGCAGCCCTAGCCTCTTGTGTGGCATCCTGGTTTCTGCAAATCCCATTCCCAGACTCTTTAGTTTGACTGTGCTTTCTGCAAAGAACCTGCTTCTGCCTAGTTCACAGCTGTCAGATTCACTAGGCAAAACGGCCTGGAAGCTAAATGCTGCAGCACTCAACATCCAAGGGCCCTTGTGAATCACGGCCGAATGTATTGTTTTCAAATAGAAAAAACAGAAGATACACTCCTTTGTACACGTTGAATATTGATCTGATTTCTGAAACTGGAAATTCACAACCTGTTCCTTTCAGAAGAAATATGTGCTCATGAAATACTACCTTTTCTGTAGACCTGAATAAATGAACTGGCACTTTCTCTTCAACACCAGGTTTGTGGGAGGAAGGGGATTGTTTCTTGAATTTCTGTGACTCATTGATCTACTTGTTTATGAAGTAGATACTAAATTTCAAATGAAAAGATCTAGTAAAAGAAAAAAAAGAACAAGGTACTTACTAACAATTCTAACCCTAAAAGCCAAACCTCTCCTCTCCTCTCCTCTCCTCTCC